>JAHWFP010164166.1:0-17875 GCA_023313725.1 Lithobius niger
TGAAACTAAAAAAGTCAGGAAAATTCGATTCGGTTTTCCTTGCCATGTCACTCCAAAATTATTTCTGTAAGTATCTACGTGCCTACATGAACCCTCAGTCCTCAATTTCAGCACATTTCTGCAATTTTAAAACGTTTTAAAATGCCAATTTTTTTTAATTTCTAACTGCAATGCTTTATTTGTTTGCAGGTTTTGTTTTTATTTCGGTCCCCACCCCCATGGATGCGCCATTGCAGACTCCCTACGAACAAACTTTGGCCGTTCGTTTATGAATCCGGAACACGCTTGAAACAACGTCGGATGTTACAGATTTTCGGGCGCGTTAGGTGATTTTCTTAAAAACAATGGAATTTTTGGGTCGCTTACTTTTACGGTTTTTTTCCGCTTTAACTTTTGAAGGTATCAGATATAAAGTTCAGAGTTACACAACAACGCTCTGTACGGCAAACACAAAGGGAAAAAGAAGCTTTTCTCAAAATGTTTTCCTCGTTTTTCCTTTTTATTCTTCCTCCAACCAAAAGAACGTGCAGTTTTAAATCCTTCTATTAGACTATAAGCCGTGACGATAAGCGATAGACGGTTGGCAAGCCGGGCTAATAGCCTCTTCAGGTCCGTCTGAGCCGATCCGAGTAAAGTGCAGTTTTATAAATAGTACCAATAAAAACGTAATCGTTGTGTTGTTCAGATGCATGGTAGAAAAAAAAAGGACTTGGCTGGGAAATGTTCCACCTCCACAAAATTGGACTCAAAACATTCACTTTGGCAGAAGTGTTTACAAACACTCGTAAGTAGCAAAGCGAGAACACGCAGAAACAGATTGGGGGAAAATGGCTACAAAAATTTAATCTAGGTCTAGAACTGACCAAAAAATATTAGAACTCAAAAAGAAATAAGTAGGCCTAAATGGACACACGAATTTTGAAGAAATGGAATTGGCAACAAATATAAATACCAGCATTCCTCCATTGAAGAATCAGCGGACAATTGAAGACGGCCGTGAACAAATTGTGGCCAAATTTCTGCCGTTTTGTCAATTTTTAACCAATTTTGACATTCCAATCGTCTCGAAGAAACCTTTCCATTTGTGGAGTAGCCAGACCAATAGGAGAAAGCACTGAAAAGTTATGCAATAAAAAAAACAAAAAACATGTGAGTAACCGTAGGATATAAACAGATTAGGTAGCTGTAGACAATTTTTTTCTTGACCATTGGTGTCGCAGACAATGGCAGAAATTTCTTCTTCAGGGTTTCTTCGTAATATTATACAGTTTTTTTTTTCTTTACTTTTCAGCATAGTTTTTATTAACCCTTTAACTGCTGAATTAATTTTCTATCTCCACAAAAGTAGGGGTAACCTGGACGGGTCTCGAACTAGCAACTTGAAGGGCCGGGAGCTCTTTAACTTCAGGCACTCGCCTCTGCCAACTCGGCCACAGCCGTCTCTAGAGTTGGCTTGTTAAGGGAACCTAGTATTGTTGTCGTTTCTCCATTGTTGGCCATCTCGTGCATACTTTGGACTCTGTTTTTATGACTCAAAGCTGTACTATACTCGTCGCCCGCACTTTAAGGGTTAAGTCACGAATACTAACTTATCAAGCAGGGTGTACCCTCTCTCTTCAAAACTTCCAAGTATGCCTGTGCAGAAAATATCACGGCTGTAAACTACTTATAGTCATGAGCTGTTACTGTGCAGATACGACTATAAACCTAACAATTTCCAGTCAACTTTTCAGAATATTTTTAATTTCATGTAGTTAGCAACATCTTACGGTATTTTGTGATCAAAAGGGAGAGGAGGCCGTTTTTTTAACAGTAAAAAAAAAACTCACAGCTGTAGGCTTAGTTTTGCAATATTTTGCATTCAAAATAGCGGATTCCAGACTAAAAAACAAAAACTTCTTTTGCAATGTACAGTGATTTGAATTAAAACCATTGGCACACAGTGGTGCCAACTGCCAAATCAATTTTTTTTTAATTTGCAAAAAATCTGTAAGACAAAGGAACAAGCCAAGTGATGGACAAATAAATAAATAAAAAACAATATTGAAGGTCGCCTCCTGATAACACGAAGTAATTTAATTTTTTTGATCAATTTTTGCCGCAGTAGGAATTGCTATTTTTGGCCTTGTTCCACTACAATTAAAAGGACATACCCTCCTCCTACTTTCGAGCATCCTGCGCATAAATAGCTTTTGCAACATATACATACTTTTGAGTAAATGTAGTAAAACTGAGTCATACAGGAAAGCTAACATGGAGGCATGACCTTTATAACTATTTTAATAAGGTACGTTCCTCCATTTGGCTTACCTGTATGACTGTCATGGAGTAATATACCTTATTAAAATAGCTATAAAGGTTCATGCCTCCATGTTAGCTTTCCTGTATGACTCAGTTTTACTACATTTACTCAAACGTATGTATATGTTGCAAAAGCTATTTATGGGGAGGATGCTCGAAAGTAGGAGAAAGGTATGTTCAACATTGTTTCTAACAATGCTTTTACTTTCCTGTTTTTTTTTTATCTCACATGCGAGAGGTTTTGCTACATTCATTCAAACGGTATGTAAATATTGCAAAAGCTACAATGCGCAGGATGCACGAAAATATGCGCTTTTAATGCTCAAAAAAGTATTATTGCCGAAAAGGTAATAAAACTCCACTGATGTTATGTGGTCGCTTTTTGACCTGAACCTTCAGTTCTACAAGTTGGATGCATCGAGTTTTTGCAACAGTTTCTCAACGAAACAACACATAACCTACTATCAGTTGTGTTAACCATTAGCAAAATTATGGTAACGATCGTGACTAGGATTATAAGGTGTTTAGGACCCAATAACTGATAGGACTTTAGCTCTCATTTGACATTTCAATACCGAAGAGACATTTTTTTTACGTGGTTTCTAAACTTCGAAGTTTAGGCCAACAGCTCGAGGAGGAATTTTATAGGCTACCAAACCGTGATTTTTATACATCTAAATATGCTACCGTACCGCAAAGAATAAAATATATTTCAACCAGGTAAACTTCGTTAGCTACCGTTCAAATCTCCCAGCAAAGGCAGCGAATTAAAAACAGCAGTCATGAACTACAAGGCCAAACGTATTTCGTAACAAAACGCAGAGTGCGGCGGAATTATAAGGCAAACAGGCACGCACGGTTAATTGTTTTCCGATATCGTTGTACGAATTCCGTTGAAAGAAAGGTCGGACAACTTAATTTTCATTGTTAGTGGCTTGTTGGTACTAAACACGAGTAAACATCGACTTTTGGAATGATTTTAACGGAGAAAATACACGGATTCCCGATAAGGCAACGGCAAACCTTTTGTAGGAGGGCACACTCAAGTTTTAGGTGTAGGACGCTAGACATCTTTACATTTTTAAGGTTTAGGATACGCAAAGTTAATTTTTTTAAGCAGAAAAAAAAGGCCTTTTCTACTTAACACATTTTTAAGGACTTTTTATATAAATATTTTTTTTTTTTAGGTATTGCCATGCTACTTTTGTTCGTAGCCAGTGCCACAGAGCAAGGGCAGACAAATAAGAACATCTGAAGTTTAAAAAAAACCGTATAGGGGTTACAAAGGGGGAAGGGGCGCGCGCTAAGTGCCCCAATGTACTTACACCCTTGCAATGTAGCCTGCGGGCTTGTGGATATTCCCCGTAATACCGGTGGAACACAATACTAAACTTCCACATCCGAAGTGCGTTATTCGATCCTACTTTCACAAATCCAACTTTTTTGCTCAGAGGCAGGCCCATCATCGGAGATGAACACCACCCCCTTGGCCCTTGTAACTTTAAACCTACTAAAACTTTTAGAGGGTTGCCCCTGCGGGCCTCTCCGGTTGCTACACAGCGCATCCTGCGCTTCCAGATGACGTGAGCGTGTGTCCTGATGTTGCTGCAGGATTTAGCGGCTGGACTAAGCTAAATATGCGTTTTGGAAACTGAACAACACACGTCGGAAAATGGCCTATGGACCCAATGTATGGCTGCATCCGATGGAAAATACATACGTGCAAAGCAAAATCTACCGTATCTAGAATACCCGACGAATTAGCCATCATCTGACAAAATACGACACATCACAAAAGGACCTCTTTTTTCACTATATTCGTGCATCCTGCGCCGAAATAGCTTTTACAATGTTTGGATAGGTTAGAGTGAATGTAGCAAATAGTTTCTCACGAGGAAAAACTATGAAAATGTACGGCTTTGCAACATTCACATGCGTCTGAAGCAATGTTGCAAATTTAGCCATATGGGAAAACCAACGGAGAGGAATGTAACTTTTAAAACTCTTTTAGTCAAGTACTACTAGCAGAAAAAATTACTATCTTAACAGCGTGAAGGCCAGAAATCGTGAAATAACAGTTTCAGGGAGGGGAGGAAGAATTGTACAAGGTAATTTCCAGATGTGTGACCTTAAAAGTATTTTAAGGGGGTGGGTCGTAGTTTTACCAGAACTGTTATAGGCGATTTACACATTCTGTATAGCCCACTAGAATTTGAAAAAAGTCTCTAGTTACCATGGATCATAGTAATACATGGTTGGAAAATAACGTTACTAATACTTTCTGTCAGTTTGTACACGTATGAAAACAGATTTAGCAATGTTTCGAAATCTTCAACAACCGAAGGGAGAATTATTTTAATAATTTTTTGGTCGGAGGAGGGGGCTACGCCACAACACTCGAATATGATAGATCCCGCACCCTAAAAATGCTGTTTTTTGGTACTTATACCTATATAACTTCACAGTGAGGTTTTCATCACGGCCCTACAAAGTAATACTTCAGCAAATATAGTACTGTTGCAATTTTTGCAGCGTCGTTTAGTTTGGTTTAGTTATCTCGTATATTTGATGTTATGGATTAGGGTGGGTTTGGCTCGAATATTGCCAACCAGTTACTGTGTTTCCTGTGGGGGATGAATTTTATAGCGCTACTATCAAGTACGGAAGCATTTGCCATGGCAAAAAAAAAAATCAGGGTACTAACTGTTAAGTACGAATTTAATAATTTAGCGTCATAATCTAATTGTCGGTAGTCTAAAGTAGTCTATAATAAGCAGGAACTTATCCGTTGCTCCGAAATTTATAAGACACGTGGAACAAACCTTGACTACGTGACGCGTTGGCTTCGATAAACTTTGGTGCAAATATGTACATAAAATAAAATGGATAAATAAATTGAGGTTTAAAACCTACTACCCGTAATGAAAAATGAAATCGCCGAAGAAGCGGCTGCAAAAAATAATAATAATAAATTTATCCTTATATTCAAAGCGAATAAAAGCACAAAACTTTTGTAGACATTTTTTAATTAACTGGAACTACCATGTGACTCAATTTGAATATAAATAACATCATGAAAACACATCATTTAATTCGTGCGACACGCCCATCCACTCGGATATACAGCTGGCAACACCAATACAAATGACTGTTCAATTTGTCTCGCAATGTTGTGGTCATAAAACTGTTAGTTTAAAAAAGCGTATAACTCTGTAGATTGGTCAAATTTCATATTTCCGAAACTATCATCCTTTAAAGTTTGAAGTTAGTTAAAGCGAAAGTGAAATAAAGACTTTTGTGTTTAATCCCCTTTTTTTGCTAAAGAGCCAATTAAACAGGAATGCACGCGGCGCGTTTGTTGTACACAGCGCGTCGTCCGTTCCACGTGCATTTTGAACGAACAAGTATCACAAACGCACCGCCCCCCGATCTTTAACTTAAAGTGTAGGGTTTGTTTACTTATTTCGTCGTAAACAACACTGCGAAATAAACAGATTGGCGTACAATAGCACTTCGCACCAAGCATCAACAACGTTGACCACGAAGTCAACACAATCAAGTCGTTCGCGATTTTGTGTACCTCGTTCGAAAACTAAGCTACTTCCCTGCAATGCAATCATTTGATTGATAAAATTATAAACACTCTTACCTCTGTGGTTGGTATGTCCACAACACGGTTCGTACACACCGGTCGCGCTGGTCACGGACGGACCCGTAGTCGCCGTTAGTACGGCCACCCAAATCAATAGTAACCTCGTCGTCGTCGCGTTGGCAAACGACGGCCAACGCCACCGAAACAGCTGCCGACTTCCAGGCATCGTTCGCGGCACGGAACGACGGGCCGAGCGCCGGTTATCAACACGAGGACACGGACGGCGTAGCTCGGGCCGGTAGGAGTCGGACAGCGGGCGGGGCCATTGTTGGCCAAAAAATCACACACAACCTGCAGAATTCACAAACACACACACGCGATTAACAACTCCAAAACTGTTGTAGGCTAGCAAAACAAAAACAAAAAAATGCAGTGATGATGATGTGTATGCGAGACGGCGACACAAGGACCGGGACACACGGCCGAGATTCAACCGGGCTTCGCTTTCACCGTACACGTTTTACCTAGGTTTTATCGTACACACAAAGACTTAAAACACCCGTAGTTTGCCGTAGTGGTACACGATGTCTCCCGCATCAGCCGTTCACAAGACGCACACACGCCGGGTTCCATGGCTTTTAACTCGGGCTGAGGCATCGCTTGTACGGCCAAGCATCTTGGTTGAATACCTCACACTCAATGTAGGCACTCCTTGTCGAGCACACCAGCAGTTATTACATAGAGTCAGAACCAGGAGAGTGGGATCGATCATGCCTCCAGCGCCGAGCCATGCCAAGCTCCAGCGCTGCTTCCTGTTGCGTGATGAATGGCCAGGAGAGGGTAAGCGAACGATCAAACCTGGCGCTCTGAGTGGACGTAGCTGACCGTCGGTGGTCAAAAATGATGATCCGACGGCAAAACGTTATCTTTATTCTTTATGAAAATTTTACTGTGAGCATGCGTCAGCACAGTACAAGAGCTCAGTACTTTCGCTTTTTTCCCCAGTTTTAATTTAGACTCGTATTGAAGACAAACTATATGTGACTTTATTGCTACCTTTTTATTGTTACTTATTTACACTAACTATTAATTGTTACTACTTGTAACTACTTGTTATTTATTGATACCTTGTGAATTTAGTACTTTGCTGTAAAGCCTGAACGGTTCTACAGTACAATGTAATTAAAGTAAAGTATGGGAGAATTAAGGGAGGGGGGGGGATTTCCAATTACGTCCCGTGGTATCTTAAAATTTGAATACTTTTTTTCTTTGGAGTTCTCGCTTTTTACTGTTGTTTTCAATATTTTCAGTCCGCCTGTTGTTATTTCGACTGAAGTGAATTTTTCGGTTTCTACAGACTTTTCTGTTGTGGTTGTGGTTGGGGGAAGGTGGGGGGGGGCGGGGGAGGGACAATCCCTCTCCATCGGCTCTGCTGTAATCAGTTTAATGTTAACGTGCGATCGTTACTTCCAAAAAAGCTCATATTTAAGAAATGTAAACAAACCGAATTGCAGGTTACGGGATGGTGTAGCGAAGGCCTCCATACCGCGAACTGGAAAGCATAAATGGGTAGTTTATTTTGCCTATCCACTCCTGACAAAAGATAGAAAAAACAATTCACCAGTACAAAACAGTACGCCAACATTCTTAGCCAGTTGCTGTGGGACAAGGTGGCCTGATGGTTTTTATACCCGTCTCATGTGCCAGGGGCCCTAGGTTCGAGTCCGGCCTTAGCCACCCCTGGCATTTTCGGGAAGAGAAGGGCCTTGTGATGTCTCGTGCTCATGTCGATTGTGCCATGTAAAAAAACCTAAGAAGCTCCGATGGGATTTTCCTAGCAAAATTGTCCCTCTCTCTTTCTGCCGCCATGGCTACAGCTGGGAGCGCGTCAAAAAGCTAAGTACCCAGCTGCCTTCATGTGTAAAAATTGAATAATTTTTTTTTCAAATGATGTCATGTTAAGAAGAGAAATCAAAGAAATATAATCGTCTATTATTTCTCGTTTTTACCCGGCGTAGGTTGCAAATACTTGTTTAATTTGTTTCATTTGAAAACCGTCGTGTACTGCGGCCGAAACGTCGTGTGATTGTTGTTTTGGGGCAGTATTTTTCTTGTTGGTCTCTTCGGCTTTCATTCACGTTTATCTGCTCGTTCTTTAAAAAAAAAATAATAATGTGCGACACGACCAGTGCTGGGTTTGCAGTGCAACGACATGATTTGTTGACATTTTTTTATGACTGGACTGTAGCTCCGTTCTTATCTGTCTCTACTTGCTAGTCATATAGAATTCCACCCTCACACAATGACCTTTGAACGAACAGCGACATAGATATTTAAAAGGCTGCTAATTGATCTTGTAGATTGTTCGTAATATCTTGAAGCCTGAGGCAGTGGATTGGTGGTACATGACGCCTTGGCTAAAATTCAAAATTCCGAAAATGACAAGCTTTCATGGTGTTAGTAATAAATCAGTACTTGTCATGCGACATGACGTCACTGCGACAAAAGAGTACTCGCGACTCGTACTTGCCTGGTGAGGTGGCCCTTAACATACTATTATAATTATGACTCGTGTTTTTATCTTCCAACATTGTGTGGTAATTTTATAGTATTTTGTAAACTTTTGCACTTTATTATAATTTTATTTGTTGAACAATTTGTAACATGATTTTACTCCTTTAATTACATGGAAATCGCCATGATACCACCACTCGTATATAAAAACGTTTGTGTGCATGAGCAAGAATGGATTTCGACCCTAGGGTCGGTTGGACTATCCGACTTGAAGGTGGCTCGGCCGGTGTTTAGCTCGCTTCTCTGCCGTGACCGGGAGTAGGCCTAGTACCATTCATATGACAGTCATTCTTAACTTTGCTTCAATAACCGTTTGGCAGAAAAGGAGGCTAAGGTGGTTCAACCGACGCTGAACAAGTTCTTGTGTTTCAAATCTTGTGCTCTAGTATTCAAGTACCTAAAACTGAATTCTGAATTCTTTGGACTGGGTTTTCCTTTATGATAAGGCAAGTTAAAACTGAATTGTAAATTGATTCATGATTTTGAGCAATGGAACTTGTGTCTTAAAAGATTTTCATCTTACTGCAGATTTTGTCGACGAACTCGAGTGTGTTAGAAATAAATGTTCAACAGCTATTTATTTTACTTTGGCGTTTCACGTACGTTCTAATTAATTTTGAGTGTGTCTTTTGCTTTGTTTTACGAAACCAATCCTTCAACTCAACTCTCGGGCGCCCCCTCCCCCAGAGATCAGGCGACTATTCCATCGTTGACTTCGCCATCCGAAAATTTTCAGTGAGTCCGCCAAACGGCACCATACACTTTCTGAATAAATTGAGGATAGTTAAACGATCACAACGTTTCAAATTTCAGATCTAAGTTGTTTTCAAGAGGAAAATAAACAACTAAGAAATAAAGAAACCATGGCGAACACAAGTGACATCAAACCGTAGTCAGAACAATTCAAGCAATTCCATAGCAAGGCACATGCCACTGCCTAGACGTGCTTGCTTCTCCGTAATTACTCAGTTACCAATTAATTACTATTAATTATTTCATGGTCTGAGCACAGATGCCCGAATAAACGAACTAATAAGACTGTTCCTTTGATTGGTAGTGCCCCATTGTACTCCATGGCAGTATTCAGGGTGACTTTCGTTTTAGACTTTCGTTTTAATGCTAAAGTTTTGATTTATTTATTTTTGATAGTTTAAGAAATAAATAAATAAAAATAAAATCAACGACCACTATAGGAAGCAATGCTCGACTTGCTCGTGTAAGGTAGGTGTTTTTTAATTAAAAATAAATGGAATTATAATAATTTTTTTTGTTGCGTTTCCCCCCCCCCCCCCCCTTCCTGGGCGTTGACACCTTTTAGCATTAAATTACACAAGTCATACACATTACTGAGTTTAAAGAAAAGAGAAAAACAAGCCAAACAGCGTAAATCATACACTAGAAATAACGTAGTACAGTAATTCACCTTTATGGACCTTTACGTTTCGTCGAAATGTCATGACCCGGATTCGAACGGGCAACCCAATTTTGGTAAAAATGCTTTACAAAACGTATTACCCTCAGCCACATCATGGTCTACAAAAAACTGGATTGGTCTAAAAATTTACGAAATTTAGAGAAAAAAAATTGACTGTTGTTGTTTTTTTTTTTGGGGGGGGGGCAACCTCTCGGCGGTCCTGCTCCTAACTCACACTTTCTCTTAGGTCACATTTTCAAGAATAACAAGAGGCATAAAGAAGTAATTTTTCACCAGCCTTCTCCTTCGTCTTGGTTTGGCTTCTATTCGATTCGCCCTTATGCAGCTCTGGCTTCCAGGCACATGTAACCAATATCATCCGAATGATGATGTATGTATAGCCATAGGAATAGATAGGGTTTGGGCCCAAACCCAAACCCTATGTACTCCTATGATGTGGCTATCACAGATGCCTCGAAAAGTCTTTAGTATGGCCTTGGTGAAATGGTGTGTCCCGGAGTTTGTTGGTTTGAATACCGGTCACGTCATCTCAATAAAATATAGGTCCATAAAAAATGGCTTCAAAATCGAAATTCTTAGTGGAACACTTTCGCTGCTATACCTACGAATTTTATTTACTCTATCATTTACAGCAATTTCCGTGTAGTGATTTAAGATTTTAATGGTCGTTAATTTTCACACTGTTTTTAGGATGGGCACAAATAACCAAAAAAATCATTGCGTTGCCGCCCTCTTCCCTTATCCTTCCCCTTCCTTCCGTTGCTCGCCTTGCAGTTGCTGATGGTCAGTCTACACCCGGCCTTGATTCCGCCGCCATACACATAATTTATTCAGCGGACCAGTTGGCTTTTGCGTATTGCGTTTCGACCATAAATTCTCTAATCCCCTCTGCATTATCTACACGCGACAATGATTCATGAATGCCTTCCCTGCTAGCTGTATTTTGTCGTTCATAAT
This sequence comes from Lithobius niger, assembly GCA_023313725.1. NCBI lineage: Eukaryota > Metazoa > Arthropoda > Chilopoda > Lithobiomorpha > Lithobiidae > Lithobius > Lithobius niger. The sequence continues at coordinate 10,860 of JAHWFP010164166.1, forward strand.
TGAGGCAGCCGTATAAATCAAATAGACTTTACTACAAGTAAACCTGTACATTAAATAGAAAAGGGGGTGTTGCTACAACTCGCATAAATGTTGCGGTGGAAACATTCGCAGAAAGGTATTCACAAGCAAGAAAGGAAAGAAGAAGTAAATTTAGATTCCAGTCTGAAGTTTCGGAGATTTATTTAAGAGAAGGAGAAGGAAGCAGAAACCAGTGCCGAGCAGACAAAAATCGTAAAGTTAATGCCGCATTTTATTAATACTGCAGTATTTCTTTCTTTCTTTTTTTTTTCCGGTTTCGGAATGAAGTTGGCTCCGCAGCAGTAATCAGAATTCGCTGGGCGTTTTTTTTTTTTTTTTTTAGTGAGTTTGCACTGAAGTAAATAACTCCGGAAAAAGTTGCTCAAGTCAGAAAAGCATGATAACCAGTACGTTACAGCCACCACTCACAACTTTTACTGAAGCATGATCAAACTCAACCAAATGTAATGCTCCACAAGCAAAGATACGTATCATTCTCACCATCACGCTTCCGTTATACTTGCGTCCTCAAGGGCCTTGCTAAGCCTTGCTAGTAGTGGCCGATAAATTCGTTTATTAATTTGTCGGTGACTTATTATTATCTTCTTTTAGCTCAGTGGGGAACTTTATAGTTTTTTTAGGCTAGTATCTTATAATTTTTCTTCGGCGATCTATTGGCGTAAATAATTTTAATTTTTACCGCATTAGTCTTTAAAATTTTTTTTATCTCGTAGCAAACGATTAGAAATTAATACATGCGCACAGATGATGAAACGTCATGGTTATTGTCATAGGCGCCGGAGACGGGGGGGCCAGTGGGGCCATGGCCCCATCACTTTTGCAATTTAGTCTATTTGGCCCCAGTGCCGGAGCGAAGCGTTTGAGCGCCCGGGGCCAGTAGCCCATTGAGCGCCCCACTTTACCGCTATTTTACATCATACTGCAGCATCCCCCAACTCCCACACTCCTCTTCCCAAATCTACCCAAAAATGAACCCATCACAGTGCCACATCGATAATTTCAACACACTGAAAACACACGAATCTGACATGAAAGTGGTGAGGTGGGTAGGCGTGAGACAAAAATATTTGTCAACATTTGAAGGATTACAATTGTATTTAGTTTATGATAGAGGTACCCTATGACTGGCCAGGAACTCACAAGAAAGTATGAATTTGGCAACAAATACTTACTTTTCGGCCCGGAATCTGGATATTGTTCACAATAAAATTGGTAAAACATTAAAATAGGTGGGAGCTGCCACGAATTGTGGACTTCATACAGCTGCCATATTGGATGATTTTTGGCGGCTGTGTGAAGTCCACAATTTGTGGCAGCTCCCACTTTTTTTAAGGTTTTAACATTTTTCTTATGAACCAGTCCCAAATATCGGGCCGAAAATTAAGTGTTTATTGCCAAATTCACGTTCTTGTGAGTTTTCTGGCCAGTCAGATGATACCTGTATCAGAAACTACTCCTGCAACTCACAAATTTTTTAAGACCATTTGTATTTAGGCTAGGCTTTGCCAAAAGAGCATTTATTAAAGTTCAATTTTTTTTTTAGTTTTGCTTTTTGGAGAGAGGGGCAACATTTTTGACGCCCTTTCCCCTTTCGGCGCCCGGGGCGGTCGCCCCCTTCGCCCCCCTCTTGCTCCTGCACTGTTTGGCCCCACAACATTTTCCAGTAAAAATCGCTGCATAGTCAGTTTTCATTGCTCGTCTGGCTTATTTTTGTTATTTTGTCCAGTGAATGGCCATTAAAAACTAATGAACCAATGCTGTTAGTTTACGTACAGTGACTTCACGTAGTTTTGGTTAGTTATGCTGCGAGTCGGCGACATGCTTAGAACGAAGTGAAGCGCTTGCGTGTCGTGACGCAGTCTCATATATAGCGCCTAACCATTAACTTACCAAAACCGTGCAGTTATGTAAGCAACTAAAGAATAGAAATGGTTGGTACAAGCATGTACCAGGGTGGTTTGAGTACTAGTTATGAAGATAAAGAAATAATGAAAAGTTTATAATAGCTTTAACATTAGATAGACACGACTGTAATGACCAGATCAGCCATGACACAGCAGCTTCCCGGGAAAAAAAATGCCTCGGACCCAGCACCAGTCAGGCCTAAACGTATTTTTTGGGGGTTGATTGTTAAAAAAAAAAACACCCTATGTGGTTGTCCAAACTATATTTCCAAACTTCTTAAAAAATATGCCGGGGGGGGGGGGGGGGCGAAGGGGGGAAATATTTTGGAACATGGCCCCACTACGTTTTTAAGGCTTGAGGCGCCTCTGGTTATTGTAAGCGCGCAAATGATCATTTAATCGCAGGATGCTATTAAATTAGTTCCTAATACTCAACAGATAATCTCCTGGACGCCACGTTTAAAAACGGATTTTTAGCCAGGGATTGACTAACGGGAAGTGAATACACCTTTGGGGCAGTACTTGATTTGGACATCGGGAAAAATGGCGGTGAGAGGAATGTACCTTTAACACATTGCACTTCTAATTTGCACTTTTCTTTTGCATTTTTTTGGGCAACTGCTAACTGCACTAGCAAAACATTAAAAAAATGAACAGAGAGAAAGTTCTATACAACAATGGTCGTTAGTACCTTTTACAACTGTCTGCACCAGTAAAAGGTTATGGGTTTGGGCCCCCCCCCCCAAAAAAAAGAGGAGACAATTTCATCGTAAGAGATTTTGTCTGAATTGGTAAACCTATTTGCCATTATTAATCGGCAAACAAGGTGTGGGCTTTTAAAGTTTTTGTGCGACCGCTTCTGGAATATGCCACCCCGGTTTGGTCGCCATATTTAGCACGGGATATTGATCTGATTGAGGCCGTGCAGCGTAGATATACGAAGAGCCTCCTGGGTATGCGTGACGTCGCCAACCGCGACAGACTTGAAAAGCTTGATCTGGGACTTCTTTTTTGTAGCTGAGAAGAATTAGATTTGACTTAATATTGACATTTAAAATACTCTATAATTTGATATCTGTAGATCTTCCGTTCTTTGATTTCCCTGATTGTCCTATCAGCACACGGGGACACAACTGGAAACTTATTGTTCCAGCCTCTCGTCTTGACTGTCGCCGGAACTTCTTCGCGGTTCGGATTGTCCCAATTTGGAATTCACTGTAAATGCAACAACAATTTCGGCTTTCCGTAGAATGTTGGAATCGGAACCATTGCACAGATTTCTTAAGCGACCACTTCCGGCAAATCCCTAACTCTATTGTTCTTTCATTAAAACCATTACTTGCCAGGAACGGTGTAAGTGGTTCCTCAACCCTTCAGACCTCCTTCCACTTACCGGTGGTAAATTATTATTATTATTTTATTATTATTATTATTATTATTATTATTATTATTATTATTATTATTATTAAACAGGCAGACAATAACAAACGCCAAACGGCGTAGTTAAAAAGGGATTTGGCTTAATCCGTCAGGAATTGTAAGGCTTCTAAAACCTGTTTCCGAAGTGTGCTAAATAGGCGATTTTTCCCCGTTTTGTTTCCTTCCTTCCCCAAACCAGCAACCAGTTGCTTTTTTTTTTTTTTATTGTTCTCAGTTTCCAGATTCAGCTGTTTGTAGTAATTCTTCCCTCTTGTTTTTTGTTTGCTCAGTAAAAATAACCACATCGTCACTCACTCGAGCATTCATTATAAACAAAAACACTAGTCTGCCAAGCTTCACCGCCGCGTTTATTTATCTCGTTGTATTCGGTTGTGTGCGTACATTTGTGCGTGTTGGGAGTGGGATGGGGGGTGGCAGTAAAAGAGCTGCACCACCGGTACATACGACAACCACACCAATCTGAACTTGCGAAACTCGCGGCTGTTGGAGACAGTCTGGGTCTTAATGCAGTGTTGTTAAGACTTGGCATGACGTCAGCAGTGATCCTCCCCTGTAGCGCGCATGCGGGAGAAACTGATTACGGAAAGACACGTTGGTATTCTGCCGTAAGCACTTTTGCTAGCTGTCCCGCGACGCCCTAATACATTTAGCAGCGTTGCGTCGAAAGTTTGACGTCACTTTCACTCTTTGGAACACTGTTGAGTCTGCCGAGTTCTGATTGTAATTTTTGAAGGTAGTGAATGGCTGATGCAAAAACTGGCGCATGCGCGTCGTAAGTATGGAGCCAAATCGTCTCCAACAGCCGCGAGCTTGAATTTGTGGATTTTCGAAGGTACTGCATGCTAGTTTAAATATTACAATCATGAATGAAAATATCACTTCGGGGGTGGGTTGGGTCGATGTTTAGCGGGACTGCCTCTATGGACCAACTGGGTCTAAGTCGGTTCAAACCGGGTCACCGGTTCATTGGGTCAGGTCAGCGGGCACGGCAAGGACTTTACCAGCCTGCATTTTTCTGTCCACCCAGACCAATTCTTCAGGCAGCTAGCACCACTCAACCACGACAGATGGAAGCCTATTTCCGTTGCCTTCTGGAGTTAAATGTCAGACTGCCTGTGTCGTTAACCGATATCGAAGATCAAGCTCTCGCTTGGCTCAACCATGGACTAGTAAACTATGCGGTCCGATCTACAAGGGGAATGGCCGCCACGACTGGCCTGTTTCTTCGAGGTCTGTTCGGGAATTGAAGAAGCTAATCGCATCTTTGTCGCGACATCTACTGGCAGCTAGTGGCGGTTTTTAAAGTAATAATTAAAATTGTTGCGTAGGTTTGCTTGACAAATATGTAGCAATGTATTTTTAAAGGGACATTTCTCCCAGCGCCATTTTTTTCGATCCTCCACATCAAGTACGGCTCAGGGTATTATTTTGTGCACTGAAGCCAACATTTGCACTAAAGTGTTTTAGTCATAGCTCATGCTATTGTTGACCGATTTACATGCCGTTTCCTGTATTCACCATGAATGAAATGCCCGCACATATCTCAAATTGGGACCAACGCACTATTCCTAAAGGAACCGGAAGTAGAAAATTTATTTAAGGGGGGCAAGGTCGGGGGCAACCCTTAATGATCATAATATGTGGCCCCCTTCGTGGTGACCAACGATCGATGGTTGTTTGGTGACTAAACCAAATCATGCGGCTGTAAACTCTACTGGGTCGAAACCTTTGACTCACCCTGTATGTGCGAAGTATGAAGTTCATAGATACAACTACGAAGTTCATAGATGTTTGACGTTCATAGTTGTATGTGTGAATTGTGAAGTTCGCAGATATAGCTATGAAGTTCAGAGATATATGAGTGAAATTCACAATTGTATGTGTAAAATATAAAATACGAATGAACTGAGCCCGTACGACCACCGTAGTAAAGCAATGCGCAAGACGTCAATGACTAGAATTGTGCGCAGCCGACCAACGCCTACTTCAGTATAACCCAATATCGGCGCAGCCAGGCTATCACTACGGGAATTTCCCTCAATTACAAGCTTTAACAGTGAAACTATCATAACACTGATTTCACGAACACTTTTATTTCGGTAAAACTTCATTGCAGCGCTAGCGGGCTCGCCATTCGTTACAAGCGCTGTACGCGGAGCGATGCGGCACTTCTGGTACTGATGGCTTTGAACGCGAGCACCTTTACGGTATCTTCTACGTATTGCGGACCTGTCAAAACGTTACTAATTCTTTCAGTCAAACGTGCTTTAATCATAGTCTGTTCAATCACATTAAAAAAAACGACAAACAATAGCATAATTTATGGTTTTACTTGAAAAAAACCATAAAGTCTACACAACTTTACGTTATAATTACGTTGAAGCTTTATTTGAAACACAAACCCACACGAAACACGCACTGTACCGACAATAACTAACTTCACAAACTTATCTGCCAAGATGTAATTGGGAAGCATATGTATCCTGTCGTTTTTGAACAAATTTTGGAGCCTACAACAGGCGTGAACTCATAAAAAAAGTATACTATTCTAGCTATTTATCGGATAGGTGAAACTAATCACGAATCCTCTAACGTTCAGCTTGTGTGCAAGTGCTGATATAGTAGCTGTGCTGTACGCTCCAGGCCCGTCAGCCCTGTGCTCTTCCGGTATTAGTTAGTGACAGGATCGTCCAGTACCATACGGCATGACGATTGGTTTCTGAACAAAATTTATGCTTTAAACTTTAAACACGTAAAGGGAACGATCAAATTGCGAGATCTGGCGCATATTGAGGGTATTTCATGCATTCAATTAGTCCAGATACAAATTCCTATGGGTTCTCAATCCGTACGGTACTGGAGGACTCTTAGCTTGTCTGTCACTAAACAGAAGCAAGCTGACCGGCCTGGAGTGGAGTGCAGCTACTATCTCAGCTGGCCCTGCTTGTATGACATTTAGTATTAGACAACACGTTCGGCTGTAACGAAGATCGAACGGCGGAGGCTTTAGTACAGCACTGTTGCCTGAGGCCGCCCGCGCACTTAGCGACTTAGCCGCGCGGCCAAGTCGCTCAGTGCGCGGGCGGCCTAATACGATTGTACAATGAGTCCATTGTTGCAACTTCCGTTGTTTCTCTATTTTTATACGCTGGTACATTGTTCCGAATTGCTCCTTCAGGGAAAAATTTGGGGAATTTAGAAATTGTCCCTTCAACCAACCACCAACGGAAAAGGCGAAATACTTTGGCCACTTCTGCCTGATAGGTGTGACGACATTAATTATTTACTGTTAACAAATAGGAACTCAAAATAAGGCAAAAATGTTTTAAATACGTATGTTCCTACGTAAATTCCTATGTTTCTTCTATTCCGTGGCGTGCATAATTCATACAACAGACCCCCCCCCTCCCCTACTGAAATCGCAAAAAGGTTACGGTATGTTATAATATACGTCGGCCCCAATCGTGCTTTAACGGGTTGGTTCATTCATTAATCAGGGCTGCTAACGTTTGAGGGCCCTGGAACAAGATTGCTGACGGTTTACCCCAAAAATTGACCCCAAAATTAAAAAAAAAATGCTGTAACCAAACAGGAACGTATAACGCAGTGAAATTTCCAGCTAAGCTTTAGCCG
>JAHWFP010164167.1:0-24552 GCA_023313725.1 Lithobius niger
AGAGGAAGCAGGCACTAGCACACACATTTAAAGGGAATATAATAAAACTAGCGGAGTCGCTCGCTTCGCTCGCTCATTCCGCGTCGTCTCACTCCCCTTCCCTTCCCTTCCCCTCCCCCCCTCATTAAGTTGCCGTTCGGTCGGTAGATGGTATCGTATGTTCGCGCTGCTGAACGTTGCGTTCTGGGCGCAGCTACTATCTCAGCCTTGGTCGGTAGATGGCATCGTATGTCCTGCTGGCTGCGCTGCAGATGCAGATGACTGCTTCGTATGTCCTGCTTGCTGCTGCTGCTGGCTGCCTTGCGGATTTTGTGTAATTATATATATATATAGATTTTCACTTGTTTATTTAATAATCGGCCTTTCTTTTAGCACTTGTAAATGCAAAACGAACAATTCAATTCCATTACGTGTCAGCATTTTATACAATAAAAATAAAGAATTTTAGATTTACCAATTTTAGTGCCATGTCTTGACACTAGATGCCGTTGTTAAAAAGTGTGTTACCTAACTGCAGTCACTTAATCTTTCGTGAATCTATTAACGTGTTTTATTTTTGCCTTCTTAATGAAATGTTTGTTATTTTTAGGGAAAAAATTAAATACAAGTTAAGTCAGTCAACACACTTTGCTAATTTCTTTTTATTGTATAATGTGACGTATGCGCCGAATTTAATTGTTCTTTATGTATTAAGGAGTTAGAAAAAAAGGCCTACATATTGTATAAAGAAGTGTAACTTACCTTATTGACTGACCCGTATAAATTACCACATAAATCATCGTATAAATCACCCTTTAATGATAATCGTGATTTCACATTAATTTGTGTTCAGATTACACCGATTCAAGAGTTAAGTCATAGGGAAGAAGTCATATTCCTAATTCGGTCACTTGTCTCAAAATTCGTATGGAACAGTGGTTCTCGTATGACCTGATTACCGATTAATAAATGCAGATGCAAACCTATTTACGTCGCCTTTCGGACGTAAATGTCAGACTGCCTGAACGGGAATTGAACCGACGACCTTTGAGACCAAAGGTCGGAGTCTTATCGCTCAGCCATACTGACACTGCCCGCTCAAGCAGTCTGCCATTTAAGTCCAAAAGGCAACGTAAATAGGTTTGCGTCTGTATTTATTAACCACTTTTCCAGCCCATTTGGCTTTCCGTCCTGTTTAATCAGATTGCCGAAGCGCGCCTCTACGCGGAATAGATAACGTGAGATTTGTGATTGAAATATACGATGTGATCATGATTCATTGCGATAGACTGTTGTGTTTTCAGGATGACTAATTAAATGCCGTAAGCGCCTAACATATAATGTGTGTTTACAGAATGTTTGTTTAATTTTCCTAAAAATAGTGCTCGATTTTCTACACGGCTAGGGGCTGATTACCATACTGAGATTGAATCCGGTTTTTATGTTTGCATGAGAGCCGAGAAAAGACATAGAAAACTGCACTTGTCTAGGTAGTAAAGTTCATAATTCCTTGCTTAAGGAAATGAAACACATTACTGTGCTGAAATCGTTCGAGAAACATTTAGGACGTCTGCGCACTGAGCGGCCAAGTCGCGCGCCTTAGTCGCCGTGGCGGCCAAAAAACACGGCGACCAGCCGCGCGGCCACGTCCGTTTTTCATTGATAATTCTTGATCACGTGGTGAAAAATGAACTCGGAGCAAGTATGGTCGCCCTGTGGCCGCCTGCACGCCGCCCGGGATCCCAATGGTCGCGGCTGGCCGCTGCGGCCAAGTGCGCGTTGCTACATACACCGTAAGCATTCTCGTTGGCCGCAGCGGCTTGGTCAAACCCTACTCGCTAAAGAAGCTTATTCAGCATCGTGAGTTAACGTTGACAATATTTCTAATTTTGTTGCAGTAGTTAATGTCTTTTACAGGAGTGAATAAATATATAGTCCGTGGGAGTGTCCATGTTGTAACTGTTGCTTCATATTCCATTTCTTGTCACATGGTTATCTGGGAGAGAAACCGTCGGTTTTATTTTTCAGATACAAACCGGTTTTTTCAACATCCCTAGAATCTTATTTTACCGGAGCAGCACTGAAAGGCATCAGTTTTCCACACGCGCGTGAGCTGGCGTTGTGTCGGGAAGCGAAACACGGTATTTCTGCCTCAGTCGGCCTTGGCTTGCAGTTCCGTCTGTTTCACCGCTTCACGCTCGTGGAACGTTGCTGCAAGCGTAGGTGTCGCATGCCCGGAATAATCGTTATGGGAGTGGTATTTTTCCGCATCTATGTATTACGTTAGCACCGACATAGCGCATTTTTAACGTGTGTTATCAATGCGCTAACATTCGCGATCAATCGTTCCAAATTCGACCGCATGGGGTCGCGACCATGAACAAGAGATGGAATCTGCAGTATGCAGATTTTTTTTGGTATGCAACGACTCGCCTTTGCATTTTCGCAGCTAGAATTAAATCGCGATGGCAAAGCTGTCGTTGCCATGGTAGCAACGCTACCTGGATTAGCTAAATCAGACATCGTTTGAGTAAATACTTCCAATCTTATAATCCGTGACAACAAGATGAAGAATTCCTCCTGAGGAAATAATCTCCAGGCCGGTTTTAAACTCACATTATTGAATGTTTCCGTTTTGAGTCGACAGCGCTCAAACCGCCGCCATGTTGGAATTTCAGAGGAATTCTAGCTTCTAGCTGCGAGAATGCAAATGTAAATGTCTCTTGGGTGTGAAAGTGTTGCATTTGACATTGGAATGCAGTTTTTGTTTGTGTTGTTTTCTATTACTCGCAAATATTATGTCACATTTTACTTTTTTTCTTCTTTTAAATGTGTTCTTAATTGTGCAGTGGTGGTTTTGGAAATCCTATTTTCCGTTTTTATTAAAGAAACGGAAGTCAACTATATAAATATTACAAACAAAAACGTTAAGTGTGCCGTAAAATAGGGGGCTATATGATGGAATTTTCGCTGTTAAAATGTACACGGATAAAAATTGATGATTTTTAATTGAAATAATCAAATGTACAATTGAGAAAATTTTTATCTGTTTAGGTGCTGTTGTGCTTTACGTTTTAGATATATGATTGGTTAAGCACAACAGCACCTAAACAGATGCAATTTTCTCAATTGTACATTTGATTATTTCAATTAAAAATCATCAATTTTTACCCGTGTACATTTTAACAAGTGAAAATTCAATCATATTTCCCCCTTTTTTACGGCACACTTGACGTTTTTGTTTGTAATCCGTGTACCTTTTTTACAGCTATGGCGTCGCAGAACAAAACTTTATGCATGCAGTCGATTGTTGCTGACTACGTTGAAACAACTCAACTCAGCTCTGAAAGCCTCCATCTGCATCTGGAGTTTGCTGAGTGGCATTGTTCCCTAAATACAATGGTTAAAACAATGTAAAACAAACAAAATTATCGTTTAGGGTCCCGTAACTCCGGAACGGCTCGACCAATCGAAAAAGTGGTTTCTGTGAGGATGAAGCCCAGGGAAATTTCTGGCCTAGATCATTTTTCAGGTTTTAGGTAGGTGCAGTAGTTTTTTTCTGAAACCGTGTCACACAAGAACAAGAACAACAACAACAACAACAACAACAACAACAACACCAACAAGAAGTGAACAATTTTCAAATTTAAGTGTGGCTCCGTACGTTTACTCTTGCATGGAAATGCATAAAAGTTGGTTCGTGTTTCCGTAAAAGTCCGATGATTAACGAAGATGACGTCATTTTCCTAATATGGGCATAATGAGAATGAAAGCGAAATCGCGTCTTCTATTACTGTATAGATAATTGGTTTACTGAAGCAGAACGCTCTGGTGTGGTCTTTTCACCGCGGTCTTTTCAGTGTAATGCTCGTTTTGCGGAAAAAAAGCAAAAATTCTCAGATAAATATTTCGTCATAGCCCCTCCATCTTGGTTTTATTGCAACGTGGTTTCCTCGAGCTTACCATTTTTCTCAATCACTCGTTGAATTACGAAGTTGATAAAAACACCTCGCACACGCACTCAGTGTTTTTTTTTTTAATTCGTACTCGTATTTATCGAAAAATTATCGATAATCACTAGTCTCTTGTACTATTTCGTCTGGAAATTTAAAAAAAGTCTAAGTCTATAAATATACCTTCTGCACCTATCTACAATCTGGTCAAGTTTGGTCGAAATATATTGAATAAGAACGGAGAAATTAATAGTTTTAGTTATGCTGGAAAGAGGACTTCAATCATGATTGGTATTAAACGAAGAAGCACGGTGGAGTCAATACTGTGAACGGCTAAGAATGACAAGTGAGCAGCATTTATGACGAAAAATTGCAAATGCTATCGTGAGTCCGGGAGTTGGTTAGGTCCTCCAGAGTGCATTAGTCCACTGCTACCTCGACACTGGGCACACTCGGCACACCCCCGACCTGGAGAATAACCAAATTCTCTTTCACGAAAAATTTTATGAAACAAGAATTAATTTAGAAACCGTTTTCATCTTAGCTCAACAGCCACCAGTACATAATTATCTTATGCCTCAAAATAAACAGCTTTCCGAATGTATTCCTATTTTGCACAAACTCGGAATTAAAAATTCTTCCCACCAGGGGACTTTGGCTTATAAACCCTAGCAGCCACCGCGACCAGCACTTTTGACCTGGATTTGCAGGAAGTAATGTCCGGGCTCCCTATTCCCACGTTTCACCCTGGCTTAGGTCCATTTCTTTTTTTATTTAATTTTTAGGTTTTAAATTCGTGTAGTTTGTGGGTTCACCTAGTGTTTTTAATATGTTTTGACTTTTAGCCTTGTGATAAGTATTGCTTGAGAAAGAGTCGTATCCGATTCGAAACGTCGCATTTTTAATTGTATACTTGTGCACCTTATTGGCTTTTTACTTTTTAAATCACTATTTGGTGCTGTGTTTTCGTCACCTGCTACCTTGACACTACCATTATCGTTGCTAAATCGTCTTACGAATTCTAACTAGCATACAGTGCCCTAGGTTTATCTTGAGTCCTGCAGTATTTTATGAGCGGTTACGTTTTCCTGGAGGGGGCGGCATTAATCGATGGCCGCCATTGTTTTTGTAACCATCTCGGTTATAAACAAGGCACTCTGCTACCAAAAACATACAATTGATTATCTGTGTCGTTCTGGGGCGAACTCAAGATAGGCTGCGGACACTATAGTGCATTGGAGGCCCAGTCCAAGATACGGGTTCAATGCCCGGCCACACGATGCCATGTGAATTTTTTCCTCATAATTGCTGCTCACTTGTCATTTTTTAGCTGTTCACAAGGTTGGCTCCACTGTGTTTGTTTTCGCCCATTTTTTACATTTATTTTGGAATGGGGAGGGGGATGGGGGAGCAGCGGCGTTTAGATTTTTTTTTTGTGTGCGACCCTTACCCACATGCCGGCATCTGCTCTTTGAAACTGCTCATTTTTCGTTCTATATTGTACCTGAACTAAAACTCTAATCCATTGCAGAATATGCATTAACGCCCAGCGCTTTTGTTGTGACTGGTCCGTGGCCACGTGGCGCCCGACGAGACTGCTGCCCGGCGGGAACTCGCACTTCGCGCGCCTCGTTTGCATCTCTCGACGGCGCATGCGCCACGCATCTCGTGTGTCGCGCGCGGGGAAATGAGGCGGCGCTTGGTTGGCTGAGACAGGCAGCCACTCCGCGTGCAGCTCGCGCCCCCGTAATGGCGCGGGTACGGCCTCTTTTTGTTCGCCTATCGTGTACGTCACGAATAATGGCCGATGGTACGGGACGCTCTCGTGAGCTGCGCATGGCGTGCCCGGCTCTAATTGGCGGCTCAAACGGGCGGGTCCAACACAGGGGAAGCGGGTTGGGAGGTGGGGGAAGTGGGAAGAGGGATATGAGGTGGTAAGGGGGCGGGGAAAACTGGTGGGATAGAGAGGATAGAGGGAAATGTTCGTAGCTCGAGCAGAGGGGCCTGGCAAAATTAAAACGAGCAGCAGCGTAATTGCTTTGATGTGTAATAACCGCTCCTCAATTCAGGGGGAATCAACCAGCTAGAATCTGAAAGCTAGAAGTACGTAGGTGTGCAACACCACGCTACACAAACACAGGAAGGAAGACAAGAGTTTCACGTTACCCAGCACACCCTGTGCAAAAGAACGCATGTCATAATTGAGAGGGAGATTTGGGTATCCTCGTCACCAACCCCGTCGAACCTGTGGCCGCGCTAGCCCCCGTCGGGGTTTGACGCCAAGGGTTTTGGGTTTTTCAGGGCTTGGGGAAGGCTCCTTGTGTAACCTTATAGGCCTACTTCCATCCAGCAGGAAAGGCAAGACTGCATCTAGCTGCTCACTGCATGTGCGTCGTCTCTCTCTCTCTAAACTAATCAAATTAGGCCTCAGTTTCGTCGACTACCAAATGAGACCAGTCCGTTAAACTGACTGAGATTGACATCATCATCATCGTCACCATCACCATCCTGTGTCGTCATCATTATCGTCATCATGCTAGAGCGTCGACAACAACAAGGGCATCACAACAAAACGTAGCGTAGTCCGACGTGTGCTTGTTACATCAAAACGAACAGTTGAAATTCTTCAGCGACGTTGCGACGACGTTAGGGCCACAGGTTTTCCAACGAAATCGCACCTCCACAAGCGACCAAGCACACATCGTCGTGCGGCGGCCGAGTCGAACGGGAACCCCCCGGCCTTCAAGCAGCGGAATCCGCACACGTGCTCGTTTCGTCGCCGCCGCCGCCGCCGCTGTTCGCGGATCCTCCTTGTCATCCGTTTCGCTGGACCAGTGGGCATCCTCGTACGGCCTGCGAACGCCCGCCGTCGGCATGGATTACCCGTACCTCAACCAAACGGGCTTCGAAAGCAGTTGTAGCTTATCCGGGATGGAACCGACGTTGTCCAACTGCAACCTGCAGTGTTCGTACGGCGACCTGGCTTCATGCGGACAAGTTACACAGGCTTACCGATACACCACCGCTATGCGTTCTTTTCCGGGGAATCCAGCGATGACCAGCGGCAACTGTGCCGTAATGAGCCGACCAAGGGAACCACACCACCAAGCCAGCGTCTTCCCGACAGGCATGAACTTGCAAAGTGAGTTTGTGTGATTTCATTTAAAACTCGGGGAGTTATCTATCTTCCAACATCTCTCTCATCTCTTGCTTGCTTCTTCTTTCCTTCTCTCCGTGTTTCTGTGTGTGTATTTGTCCCTCTTTCGAGTAACTCTCCCTTTTGCACTCTCTGTCTATCTGTACGTAAGCATTAACTCGGTTACTGATCGACCTTGGCCCTAAATTTGAGCGAAAATTAAATAATTTAATACAGCCAAAGTTTATTGAGAATAATCTGGTTGGCGCTCGCGGAAGCTGGCTCTCTCTCGCTCAGCGGGCTCAACTGTCGGTCCGATCATCCCAAAATGTCTGAACTTGATTGTTGCGGCTATTTATTAGCCCAGAGTGCCTTAGACTCTGGATTTTATAGAAGAGGGATTTTTTTTATACATATTTTATTTCTGTTCCCGCGTGGTTTTGACTAAGGAAATCCTGTTATATCCCCAATTTAACTTCATTTTTATTTTTTTTGCTGGTTCCCTTTTTCCTTTCCTCCCTGTGTCACTGGGTGATTCGAAATTAATAGTGACATGCGTGTTTCATTACGGAAAATTTATTTCGCAACGAAAAGACGAGTAGGCCTAGAATTTTTTTTTTGGGGAGGGGGAAAGTCTGTAATTTCATTTTAAGCCTAAACCATCGTAGGAGCTGTCTTCGTGGCAGTCGACAAACAGCGTCTGGTGGTTGGCTTCTTTATGTTTATTTACTCATTTTTGTGTGTTTACTTATTTAGACATATTGCACACAGAGAAGGTATTCTGATATATATTATGATATTGAGCACAGCTAGAATTGTATGGTTTTCTGCATCGTATGAGAGTCGTATTTATTTATTTATTGTGAAAACGTCAATCGCAAGAATGGTTTTGTTTACGTCTTGGCTTACTGTTTCCGTAAATAAGTAAACGAAAACCCGTCGTAGCTTCCGGAGACTGCACTAAAAACCAATCTGAGACTAGAAGAAAATCACGTGTTGCAATGGCTTTCACTATACAGTCTCCCAAATGCTACGACGGGTGTTTCATTTCTCTTCGTCCAGCAGGTAAATTTGTGCAATAATATTTTTTTTTCTACAGGGTCTTTTGTGAAGTTTATATACATGTTTACATTTCCATAGTTTGGAACAAAGTTTTAAAAAAACTGCCTATTCAATTTATTTAAAAAGTGACTCTACGTATTTCAAAGAATTATACGTAGGCCTATTTTTAACAATGTCTTTGCGTGATTTCGGAAAATCATTGTTTATTGTTTTAACAAAACCAGTTGTTTAAAAAATAAATGTTACAATAATCTATATCAATATTTCGCTTAGGAGCAGACTAATAATGATGTGAGCTAATAATGAGGTTTTGTTAGGGAGGATTAAACAAACGAAGGGCCTTAGGGCTTCGGGCAGATGACCAGGAGTGGTTAACGCTCGTTAAACCCTTTAAACCCTTTAACAAACGAAGCTTCAACAATCAGAAAGAAGGCGAGTGGACTCATTCTTGCCACGGTAGCAAAGAAAAAGGGCAGCGGCCGACAATCAGAACGGATATTTGCTCTAACAATTACAAACAAACACTATTGCTTCAATGATGCTGACTATTAGAGCCGATTTGAATCAGCGGGAATCACCTAGACTGTCGTATGTTACGCCGGGGACCAACTAGTAATTGTTGTTTCTGATAGCAATACTTTAAGGTCTTTTTGGCTCTCAATAAACACACAAACAAACAATACTTGTACTACACTTGTGGTGGGAGCAATTTAATTGTATTTCTTCATTTTAGTCTTCTGTACAGCCGTACCGGCTGAGAAGACTATTGCAACGACTTTGTCTGTCCGTCGCTTTTTTCAACTTCGCAACGGTACCAGATATTGACGACCACTGTTTACAACGTTAGATTCAGTGTGAGAAGTTAGTTAAATAGCATGGCAAATTAAAACATCGTTACTTCCTCATAGCTAATAGACTTCTTCGACGTAACTAAATTAAATAATAACATTTGATCGTCGATTTAAAATATGAAAAAAGATAACTAAACAACCAAGCTTATACAAGACCAGTTACCGGCGATCTGATAGTCGCTAAGCGGTTAAAGCAGTCATGTTATGTAGACATGGCCGCGTGAATTGTTTTTTCGTCCATATGGCTGCACACTGGCCTTCACTGCAGTACAAGGATGTTAAGACGGGGTTTGTTGTTCGTTTTAAATATGCTATGAAGTTTAATGTGTTTTATAAATAACAAAAAAAAAAAAAATTTATATGAAAAAGAAAATTTGTTTAATGAGACCTGTCAAACACAAACATTTCAAACAGATATTACGTTCACTTTCTGACTTTATCACCGAGTAAAAACAGTCCTTGTTTCCTGTTCAAATTATAGTTCGTTTCGTTCGAGTTAACTCTGATCCGTTTTTTTTTTAAATTTGTGTACCTTCACGGCTGTGAGGTTCATGGGGATACGAACTCTAATGCAATTTTTTTTCTAAACGGCAATAATGCTTCTTTTTTTTTTTTAACGGCGAGGCCGTTCTTTCTTCAGTTATACAGATTGCCAGCGTTATCTATATGCGTACCCATTAGACTCTTTATTTTACATTGTTTTATTGCTATTAAATATTTCACGGGGCAAGGTGGCCTAATGGTTAGCATGACCGTCTCATGTGCCAGAGGTCCCGGGTTCGAGTCGGACCTCAGCCACCCCTGGCATCTTCGGGAAGAGAAGGCCCCTGTGATGTCTCATCCTCATGTCTATTGTGGCATGTAAAAGAACCTAGGAATTTTCAGATTGGAATTACCTAGCAAAATTGTCCCTCTCTCCTTCTGGTGCCATGGCTACGGCTGGGAGCGCGTCGAAAAGCTTAACTATTATACATTTCCGTGTTTGAACCAGTGACGGCGTCAGGACTGAATTGTTTGGGGGGGGGGGGCGACAGAGGGCACATCTGGAACCAGAGTGGGCCGAGGATTCTTTTTTCAAGGCAACCACATTAGGCACTTTCATTCCGTTTATTCAATCTGAACGTAACCTAAGCTTCAATGTAGTATAATTTTGTAAAATAAGCCCCATAAGCACACAAAATAAATTAGTCTACATATATACTGCAAAGTTGCTGAAAAAAAATGTATATATATAAATAAAATAAAAAATAAAAGCTGTTTATTCATTTGATTTCAAGTTTAGCCTGCAAGTTTTTTTTAGTATTTTATTTTCTGGTGGTGACCTGAGTGTTGGGGCTTGGGGGGGGGGGGGGGGGTTCATGGCCCATCCTGGCGCCGTCACTGGTTTGAACCGAAAAAAGCAGGCTACAAGTTTCGAGTACAATGTTTCCACCACAAAGTACCTCACGACAGAGAGGTGACACGAGTTTGTTAGGAATCAGTAAAATAAAAGTGTCACGTGACACACTAACCTAAGAATGGAAGAAAAAAAAAACCTGTACCCCGACTGCGCCTTAAATAGCACCCAAATATAGAAATAAAATACTTGACGTGTATAGGCAAAGACCTATAGCTCACTTCGCTCTGGAACGGAAAGATGATTCAACTGAAGACTGAAGCTTGTTTATTAAACTAATTTACTAAAATAAATTTTAAAAATAATTGGCTTTTTATACAATTGTTGTAAATACAAGAACAACACCAATTGTAAGTTAGCATTAAGATAGAGTTAGTGCGAGGGTATGTATAGGCCTGTATAGCGCTCAATCAACACATTCATTCATCCATAACACTAATTGAAATCAGTTGCACACAGCATTTGGTACAATAAAAAGAAAAAAAATTGAGTTTTACCAATTTAAGTACCATTTTTTGCCAATGCTTTTGTTATACCAAAGTGTATTAACCTATCGGGGTGGACCTGAGAAATTCAGGGAATTTATCAAGTCTGGAAAGTCAGGGAATTTGATAAACATATACTGAAAGTCAGGGAATAATTAGGGAATTTGATAAACATATACTGAAAGTCAGGGAATAATTAGGGAACTTGATAAACATATACTGAAAGTCAGGGAAAAATTAGGGAATTTGATACACATATACCGACAGTTAGGGAAAAATCAGGGAATTTGATAAACTTACACTGAAAATTAGAGAATTTGGTAAACATATACTGAAAGTTAGGGAATTTGAACATTTTACGGAAAGTATTTTTCCTCTATAAAGAATATCTTATTCGTGTTTAATTTTGTATTTGTAAAACCTTCAATATATATTCAGTTTCAAAACAATCAGTGTTCTTTTTGTTTAATTCTGAGAAACCGAAAACCAAGTCCTTACGCCTAAGAAATAAGGGTCGTTACGTGTTAAGTGTGTTTCTAGTTTTATGCAGATTAGGGCATTTCTATACTCTTTACCAAATACCAGTTGGGGGTGTGCCACAATTTTTTATTTAGCAAAGGGGTACGTATAGTTATTGGGATTTGGCTGAAAAGTGAAAGAAAACAATTTTTAGTCGACCGAAAAAAAAACATCAGGGGCAAAAGTGCAAATATGGGTCTGGTAAACCTGGAAAAATCATGAAATTCCATCAAGAGCTTTTCAACGCTATACCCTGTAACTGTGGTTACAGTAACTAGTGCAATTTTTAAACGTTGTACTCTTGCATTTTTTTTAATCAAATGGTTGTTCCTTTAGGGAAAAAAATTAAAACATACGAATACAATAAGATTCAGACAAAACTTGGAAAACCCAGAGAACCTTGAAATTTCAAGGAAAAAGAAAATAGAGCCAAAATCTCAGGAAATTTCAGGGAAAACAAGAATTTCTTTGAAAATCAGGGAAAAGTTAGGTAAATTAGAAAACACGGCTTTGTGTCTGATCTGTGAGTTCCATTGAATTAGCAGATCAGAAACAAAATCCTAGGCTAGTAGCAAATATTTTAACATGTGCTTTAATACGTTCAAGTATTTTTAGATATTACTTCAATAAACCAAATCTTAGGCTGGTATACCAATATGGGTGATGAAAATGTCCTGTCTGGACTAGTCTCTAAACAGCTATTATCTGCAGTATGCTGGATTATTTTCGTACAAATATTAATAAAAACATGAGCTACTGCCTGTTTCTCTAACTAAACATCCTGTAAACACCTGGAAATTGCCATTGGATGCACCTGGAAAACCTGGAAATATCGGGGAAATTGAGAATTAAAAAATTGTCTGAACCCTATACAAGTTAAATCATTTATCGTATCCGCGGCCTATCTTGAGTTCGCCCCAGAATGACACATATAATCAATTATATGTTTTTGATAGCAGAGTGCCTTGTTGATATCCGAGATGGTTACAAAAACAATGGCGGCCGTCGATTAATGCCGTCCCCTCCAGGAAAACGTAGCCTCTCAAGACTTAAGATAAACCACTTACACAATAATACAATTTACTAACAGAGAAATATTATAGCAACAAGAAATCGTGATAAAATTGGTCAACTTTACACAACAAACTTTCTTTTTATTGTATAAAGCGCTGTATGAAGCGTATTTTGTTTGTTCTTTTTGTTTTTTTGAGAGTTAAAAAAGGCCCATGATTGAAATGAACAAGTGTAAAACGTATTTGACCAATTCATAAAAACAGCTTACCAGGGACGAAAATACGGAGTGTGGAAAACCAGTTACTTATTTACCCAATTGACAAGTTTTATTTTTAAAACCGCGTAGTCACAGACATTCCAAATTATTTTAGGTAGCCTATAAAAAAAGTGCTGGTAATATAACACTGCCTATTTATCTGACTATTTTCATCAATTTTTTTTTTAGTCAGTAACATGTAGGTACGGGCCGAGTCAATATTTATAAACGGGTAAAAATTTTCAGAGCGATGAATTTGTCGTGAACCACCTCCCCCTCTCGAGACTCGGCAATAATTTTGTAGAACCCCCCCGTCCCAACCTCAGTTCTTATTATGTTATTTAGTAATATATAATATGTTGGCTTGCTACGCGGTTAATTAAAAGGTGAATCTTTTTTTGTGTGTGATTACCGGATGACGTGTCAGTGTCGATGAAGAATACTTGGCCCTGCTTTCTTTCCCCCCCGGACCCAACTACCTTGAATACAAAATCTTCATTTCCCCTCCCACTCGAATGGTCGCACATTTTTTAATTTTTTTGTAATTAAGTTTTTCGAATTTTTTTAATATTACATGCTACACTAATCGTAAAATTAAATTATTTCACAATTTTTTTCATCTTGAGGTAAAACCGTACAAAAATATTCCGAAAGTCGTATTAGCACGGCTGGCAGGCAATGCTTGTTAGAGTTCGTTTGCGAGCGATAATTTTCTGATAAAGGATAATGGCGGCGGCCCGGACCCCAGGAATCCAATCCTGGAACATGTAACCAGAGTTGCAACAATAGACGAAGCCCACAAGATCCGATTATCGCTTACTCGAATAAGGTGTTACGATGCTTGGACGTGTGAAAAGTAACATTGTCGTTGCATCCTCTAGAGTTAACATTGTAGGCAGGCGAAATGCTAATTATTAGGTTAAAGTACACCCGGCCTGCCTTATAACAGCCACGCGCTGATCGCCATCCGCGCATATACCACCACCATGGTCAACTGAGATCGTAGCTGCGTTCCTCGCAGCGAATAACGTGCAACTGTCTCAGTTGGCATTGTACCTAATAGACGAGCCAGCTTGAACGCGTTAATCGTGTCGTCACAAACCGGAATGATTCTCGTATTTTAACATCACAATTTATAATTTTCTAGGCTAGTGTCTTATAATTTTGCTTTGGTGATCTATTGGAATAATTAATTTTAATTTTTATCACAAGTCTTTTAAATTTTTGATCTCATGATAGTTATTAGCAAATTAGTATATACATGCACACACAGAGATGAAACGTCGTGGGTATTGTACGCGCGCAAAGGATCATATACGTGCGTTCCGCAGTAAATATAGTTACCAATTTTTCAACATAAAGTTGGATTAAAACATAAATTAAACACCACACACATACACACACGCACTCAGACATATCCCAATTCAAATGCAAATTGCGTTCACTATCTGAAATTACCAACGAATAAAAACAATCCTTGTTCCCTGGAACTGGAGTTCAAATTAAAGTTCGTTTCGTTAGAGTGAATGCTAAGCCGTTTTATTTGCGTGCGCTGTGAGTGCTATGTAGCTAAGATGTCTCCACATTTTAAAACGGATTTTTAGCAAGGAAACACTAACGGTAAGGAAATAGAGCTTTGGGCCCATACTTGATGTGGAGGATCGAAAAAAATGGCGCCGGGAGAAATGTATTTTGCCTGTTTTTTTTTTTTCTAGTTTGCGTAGTAGGGCGCATGCTTCCGGCCACTACGCTGTTAACAAATGCATTAATTCCGTTAATTCTTATGGGTAACTACAATTAAACAGTCTTGGTATTCGCTTTAATCTTTCAGTTATAAACCATGGGTGCTTACAGTGTCTAATTTTGAGTTGCGGCCTCAAAGTTGGGCGGCCGACATGACTGAATGACTTATTTAGTTCTTCTGCGGGCTTCGGGAGGCCAGTGGGATTGTTTCCACTGTTTTCCTCGATTATTTACCACGATTACTATACTACAGTTGAATTAGTAGAATTATTTGTATTCAATGTAGAGTTGGGTTCTGGTGATGTGGTTGTGTTACATTATGGATGGACGATTATAAGTAATTAGAGAGGGCGCATAGCTAAAGGGCAAAAGCCCCAATAAACACATTTATTACCGTTACTACAACTGTCTGCGACGATGAAGAGTCAACTAACTATGACACAGCTAGAAGGTGATACACGCTGAATCTAGACACACACTAGCGTGTTGTGATTATGTAATAGACCTGCGAAAAGTATGGACAGAAAGCGAACATAAATATGTAATTGTAATGCTACTTTTTTTCAAATTGTAATGCAAACAAAATTGCGCGGAGGGTAGACTACACATGATAAACCAGGCCGTACTAATCACAATAAAAAGGAAGCAAAATAAGCCAATGAATTAACTGAACAAAAAAGTCTGGGCCTTTTATAAAAAAGACATTAGAGCTCGTATCCTTATGGAACTCGCAGCTGTGAAAGCACACAAATAAAAACTGCTTACAGTTCACTTGAACGAAACGAACTATAATTTGAACTCCAATTCAATGGAAAAATTAAGAAAAGCCCTAAATAATAAAACACCTGCATAACACACAAATTAAACACACCCATGTAAACACACGCTCACTGACGTGGCCCAATTTAAACACAAACTGCGTTCACTTTTTGATATTACTAAAGAATTAAAAACATTTCTTATACACTGAAATTCCACAAAACAAACGCCCTTAAGAATAAAGCACAGGTATGTTTCACGCATTACAAATACACACATAAAATACACACATAGCCAGTCAAACGAAACAGGATTAAAATGTTAACCCACTAGCCCAACCAAGACAAAACAAAGACCATAAAAAAAAAAACCGTATAAAACACAAATTAAACACACACACTCTCACAGACGTAGCCCAATTCAAATACAAATTACGTTCACCTTTCTGAAATTACCAAGGAATAAAAACAATCCTTGTTCCCTGGAACTGGAGTTCAAATTAAAGTTCGTTTTCGTTCGAGTGAATTCTCAGCCGTTTTTATTTGTTTGCGCTGTGAGTTCCATGAGGATACGAGCTCTAATGCTTTTTTTGCTAAACGGCGATGCCTTTTTATTTTAGTTAAACTTATAGCATTCATCTGAAAACTGCATGTTAGGCTACTGGTCAAAAATGATAACTTTGCTCACACTGAGGTAGGCCGCAAACACATGAATTTTTTTTTTGTATATACATTTTACGGTTTTCCTTTCTTTGTAAAAACTGCATGTTATTAGATTTATATAATTTATAAATCCATTTATTTTATTACCTATTTGTTAACGTACATAATCTATTTTTCTTAGCTTATAAACTGCCATTCTATATTAGGCTAGCCGTTTTATCTACTAACATTGCTACTCGCTCCCCACGCCCACTCCTTTTGGGCGTTTTGAAAATGAAATAAAATTAAAAGTACATTCCTCCCGGTTGGCTTTCCTGTATTGCTCAGTTTTGAGCATAACTTCAGACGGACGCATCTAAATGTTGCAAAGGCATTCATTTTTTTCTATTTTTTCCATTGTGTACGTTTTGCTACATTCACTCTGACGTGCGTAAATGTTGCAGAGGCTGTTTAGCGCAGGATGCTCTACAATAGTGATAAGGTATATCTTTTTTAAAAATTAAAATTAATTTTTTCTGCCCCACTCACCCTCCCCCCCCCCCCCCCCCTAAAAAAAAACTGACTCGTCCCCTAAGACGCTATTTTTTTTTTTTGCATGATAAATTTCTGTAACTTTTATTTCCTCCCTGAGGGTTTTAATAGCATAAAAGTCGTTTAGTATCACACGATATTCATACGATTTTTTCATATTCAATATCATAATTTTTTGGCAGATATCTGCTGATTTTAATTTTTTATTTACAAAATAAAAGCAATAATGTATCTCGCTACAATTCTAGTATCCTTGCCTCCTTCATCTTTATACTATCCTGTTACTACAGCCTTAATAATTTCTAAAACGTATTACTAAGCCAGTACCCGCCAAACCCCCCCCCCCCCCACTTAAAAATATATACAGTATGTAATCGTTTCTATTCCTAAGAGAACAACAAAATAAGCCCAGGTTGTACCACCGCATCAGCGTCTTCCTGGTAATATCTCTTGCATAATAGAAATTTTCTGTAGGCTACGATTTGTGCATCGGAGCTAAAAACCTCCTAAAGCGCGAACGAACCAATCGTTCAAGATTCCGCATATAAAAACAACGCGATATCAGAGTCAAAAGGGCTGCCGCCAACTACAGAGCAGTGGCACGACGTAGTATTATTGTATATAACTCAATGCTGGAGCCTTAATGGGTTAGCTGCAAGGGGCACTGCGGAGAGAAGCAGAAGGGCGTCATACTGACGCCGATGCTGTGAAGAGTGGGTTTCTTAGACCTAAGACGCGCGATTTTTGTTGTTGGAAAATACAACGTTATTTTAAGCCTAAGAAATCCGCTCGTCCGTTGTTTTTCCCTCCATTTTTATGTAGTGCACCTTGTAGCTACGCCCTCCAAATGCTAGCTCGTACACATACTGGGAGCCAATATGGCGGCAAATGACACTGCTCTATTGAATAAGTAATAAGGGTGCAGAAAATTCTTACTATAGACAAAATTTCCCACAAAATTTTCCTACAGATTTTTCAAATTTTCCTTCAGATTTTTCCTACAGATTTTTCACTGAGTAGGCAAGCCATGTTTCAGCGAATTTCCACAGTTCTCCGAAATTTCCCGCGAACCACGTTCTAGCGTTCTGGCGTATTCTGCATCCCGGGTAATACCTACCTTGACTACTAGCTTAAAATCGGTCATTTAATGCTCTCACGCCCAATATTAACCAAAATCTTATATTATAAACCTAAGTCTCATAGCAGAAATGAATGAACCGCAACGACCCCCCCGGAAGGGGAACAATGAAAACGTGCGAGTGTGTCAATTCTTTGGCTTGAAGTTGAAACTGGGACGTTGTTGCCCTAAAAAGAAGTTGAAATTGGCACATTGTTGCCTCGACTAACAATTTGCTCTACGCAGTCATCGCAAAGGCATGTCTTAAATGACGTCATGTACGAAGGACAGTTATTTTTCGCACGCTACTGGGAGTTGGGAGGGGCCGGAACGGGGAATACTCGTTGGTGGGGCAGTGCTTATGTGCTTTACACAAAGAAAAATTGACTGTTGCATGAACGATCAGGCAGCACCGACCAAATACTGGGCAACAACCACGGGTCAAACAAATCCCCGGGCGAAGCCGGGTACGATGCTAGTTTACAATAAATTAAGCATTGCCTGGCTCTCCCACCAGACCAGTGCTTCCATTTGCAGGGAATTTTTCCCTTCTTAGGGAAAATGTGCTCTTCATAGAAAAAAAAAATATTAAACAGGGAAAACGGAAAAAAGGGGGAAAATCTGCTTTTTATTTGCAAACGGCGCTCTTGTCTAGTGACTCACGATGTTCTCCCCATCCAAACCCACCTTTCGAACCTTTCGTAAGCCCACAATGTTCTACTCCCAACAAAGGCGTATTAAGATTTTATACCCTAACTCAACCCCATCTTACACAACCCCAATTTACAATTTGGTTAGTGTTTATTCATTTCGTTTGTTGTTGGCTTTTTAAGGCTAAAATCACAAAAATTGTGGCAGTGCTCATTTTTACAGATCCATCCATATCTTCCACTTGTAGCAGGGACCGTAGGAGGTCTGGTTCTAATAAGATACGTAGCCATTTTAATTTGACTTTCAGTTTGCGCCAATAGGGGAGTTTCTGTGCAATCAGAAAGGGGCCCACTCATAATTTTATTTAAGTCAAGAAATGTTAAAAAGTGAGTGGCGTCATGAACGAAAATTAAATAAGGGAAGAAAAAAAAGCCAATTTTTTTTTGCACAGGGAAAAAAAGGGGGAAAAATGCTTTTTATAGGGGGGGGGGGAATATCAAACAGGGAAAAATGGAAAATTACTCGGGGAAATTCTGTAACTAAGAAGTGGATGCACTGGACCAGACGGTGCCATCCACGCTACCTTCCCAGCATGCATCAACATCTTGTAGCCACATAATCGCTTTGTATGAACCATCACAGGTTTAGTGAGAGTGGGGACGATGGGTGGGTTCTACTAAAAGTAAGTATTTTGGGAAAGTGAAAACTAATTTTGTATTCATTAAAAATTCGTTTCATAATTCCTGAAAAAAACTTCCCTAGCCGACTTTGTCCAATAGGACACGGATCGAGCTAGAAGGCTCAGCCAGAAGAACCTTGGTGAGCTCCATAAAGTTATCACCGACACTTAGAAATACCCACCTTGTGGAAAGATTCTGTGTTTCCCAGTTTTTGTATAACGCTGCAGAGCGCTGAAGATTATTATTGCATACAATACCGCGAACTCCCACCTCTGCGTACAATTCCACTGTGCACAACATCAGTGTGAGAGTTTTGTTACGGTGCAAAATAACAACTGTGTGTAAAGAGTGCATTTGCGCTGGGCACAACTTTCTACTGTACGCAACTATCCATTGTGTACAACTATCATAGAGTCTGATGCGAATGTACGCACGTCTGCTGTGAAAGTTTGATCAGACGTTCTTACGGAAGATCAACTTTCCAGAGAGTGCATCTTTCCAATTTGTGCTGTTTTCCACTGTGTCCTCTCGACTGTGTACGACTCGCCACTGTATACAACTCACCACCAGTGTGCAAATCTCCACCGTTTACAACTCTCCACTGTGTACAACTTTCCACTGTGTACGAAATGCTGTGTAATGCGTATCGAGGCAATTAAATGATCGACCCACTGCTGTCATCAATAACGTCCTCAGCCAGGGTGTCACGCCTAACACAGTCCATTTCCACTGCGTAGTAATCCCCAGTGCATCTTTCCACTGCGTTTCACTGTTTTGATTTCCCTTGTGTACTGATCCACTGTGTACTGAGCCACTGACCCTCTGGAACACTTTCCAGGTTTAGCAAAATAGGCTTTGACAGCAGCCGTTGACGGGAGCTTACGTGATACATTGACACAGTATTTGCCATCGTTCACCAATGCACAATTTGGAATGTTCGAAGAGTAGTTGCCTGCTATCGTCAAACAAGTCTTCGAAAGTCGTCATAGTGGCTGAACTTGCTTCCACAAAATTTTCTTTTCGGAATCAGACAACAATCATCAATTGCGTGCTTAACAATTAGCAACGGGTTGAGATGTTCAGCGTTGCGGAAAGTTCTTATTTCCCTTGTTCGCTGAAGGGAGATTTCGGAATCGGGCAAAAATCGCCGAACGCAGGGCTTAACATTAATTGGTAGAAGAATAGGATATCACCATGAGTCTATGAAATGACTCGTTCCTACGGAACTTTTCATAGACTCATGATATCACCAGGCATTGCGCATCGACGTTGTTTCATCTCAGCTCGGTAGGACTGGTGATACACGTATCAGCACAAATCAGAAATTGAACAAAAATCGGCTTTTTTTAACGTTTCTACTGCACTATACTATTTTGGCTATTGGAAGTTTTGGTTGGCTGTTGGAAGTAGCTGTATTTTACGATCGTTTAGAATCGCCTGTTACACGTAGGCTATGCACTAACAGCGGCGGTGACTGGAACCTTGTACACGCAATGAGCGGCTGTGGTGTACTATTCCTGTGGCGTTACGCCTGATCCTATTTTTGGCTGTCGGTATGGCTTTTGCTATTGACAAGGTACATCTTAAGTTCTCTGAGAAATTCCAGTGCCAATGCTGGCCTCTTGAATTTGTTGTTTCAGTCTCCGTGTTGAGTACTGAACCAACTAATCTCCAACCAATCTCCCTAGCCTGTGAATTCGGATGTTTTTCTTGTCGGGAAAGCGATGAAGCGAGCGATAAGGTAGCCATATTGGTTCGTCTGCTCGAAGAGAAATTTTACCAGGCATGATCAATCCATTTTCCGAAAACCAGCACGAGTGGCCGACCATAACCTAAAATAGTATAAAATAGTTGGAAATGAGTTGTTTACAGGACTTCGAGGTATTTAGAAGTACCTCTCCCACCTTAAGCCCTTAAGCTGAATTCCAGGACCCCATTTTCAATTCCAATGTTCTTTTGCCACCCACATCTAAAAAAAACAAACCTAAAATCCTAAACTAAACAATGGTTTAACGCAAAACAATGCTTCTTCATCGTGCTTTTTCCTGCTTCGCCTCTTCTCAAGTCTTTAAACCGATCATTGTTTCCTCGCGTCAAAAGATTTATCGTCTCCAGAACGTTGTTTATCGTTTGATTGCTGGGTCCCAGATAAACACGGCAGGAGATGGAGCGCACAACGACTTCATAACTGAACCACAATTTTGATGTATTTGGCGCGATTCGTGTTGGTGCAGCTAAGTGGCGCCTTTTCATCGGATCCTAGAGGCCCCCTCTCCTTGATGGGGGGAGGGGGGGATGGCGTGAAGGGCACGCGGCGGCGACACACGTGAAATATGACAACGCCACCACCAAACAATTTTTCTTCTTCCTTGCGCAGAGAGAGAGAAAGAGAGAGAGAAATAGAAGCTAATGTCGGACGCGAACGACCAATGTAAAAGCCACAGAAATCTGAGCAGAGAGCTTTCTTCATCGTGTTATATATTATTGGGGGTGGAGCTGGGAAGACTATGAAAGCGGGTCAGTTTTTTTACGTTTCTTCACATTTTCGTGCTTTAAGATTTGGAGTTTGCCACGACCACGTTATAAATTTCTTGCGTTGTTTATTGAAATAAAATGTTTAGCATTCGAAGCACCCTACACAAGGTGTGATGTTTAAGGCTTGATGCGTAGCCTCTTGTATTTCTATAGCAGTATGCTTTAGAGAAAGACTTATTTAAAATGATGAAATATCTTCTACACAATTTTGCTTGCTTGAAAATCGCCCTTTCTAAAGACTTAATAGTCAATAAAAAGAAAGCCAAATGGTGCACAAGCAAACACTAAAAAGCCACGTTTCGAAATAGTTTTATTCTGTAGTGTCAAGCAGAAATTTCCTTAGCAAAA
Source organism: Lithobius niger (assembly GCA_023313725.1). Lineage (NCBI taxonomy): Eukaryota > Metazoa > Arthropoda > Chilopoda > Lithobiomorpha > Lithobiidae > Lithobius > Lithobius niger. The sequence goes on from JAHWFP010164167.1 coordinate 21,678, forward strand.
CCTAAAAGTCAACAAATGCACTTGAATGGTTTCGCATCCTAGACAAAGAAACAGGCAGAATAAAATTAAAAATAAAGTGATTAAAATGAACCAATGTCAGCGCAGAAGCTACAAGATACCATACCTCTCCCTGACGAAAGGCGGGAGGAAGTGATTTGCTTTCGTCAGGGAGAGGTCCGGGTACCCATGTGTAGCTCCTGCGTTGACACTGGTTCATTTTAATCACTTTGTTTTCAATTTTATTCTGCCAGTTTTTTTTTGTCTAGGATGGGAAACCATTCAAGTGCATATAGCTTGACTTTTAGCCTTTGGTAAGAAAATTTAGCTTGCATTTTTATTAACTATTACGTCCCTCAATTTAAATTTCTTTTTAAGACTAAAACTTATGAAGTATAATTGTTTTTAACATAATTTGCAGTTTGTTAGCTTTCTCTATCCTTTGAAGGCGATAGCATAATAAGGAATACGGTAAAAATCTAATAATTTAATAATCCAAATTCATTCTAATTCAAATTCACACCATCTCTGCAGAAAGCTACCGTTATTTGCACAGATTTTCTAATGTTGGAATCTAATTTAATTTGCACCGAACTGAATATTCACGTAACAAAATATTAAATACCGGTAACTCTTTCCTCCCCTTTTTTTCTAATGACCAGCGGTGTATTTTTTTGGCAGTTGCATTCACTGATTTTAATTTTATTTATGTGTCTAATGCTTTAAAACAGCTGTGACTAAAGTTAGACGTGGTTTAAAGTCACACAGCAGCAACATTGTGGTATCCAAACCTTACAGGAAAACTTACTCGTGTTCCTTTCTTGTTTTGATTTTGGTGCAGTTAAACCTTACCGTAAACATCGAACAAGTTCGTTTTTGTTTGCTGTTTTTTGTAGAGATGATGGGTATTGGTTGAAGTACTGTTTTTGAGTTATTATTATTTTGATAAAAGGTGAAACACTGGCCGACTCAGTATTCTCCGATAAAAACAAACTAACAGAAGTTTATAAAGATCCTGTTAGAAGTGTATGAGGAGTGTTAAGACTGTTTCAACGTACGACGGATTACAGGGCCCTACTGTTGTTGTTTGATGCACGCCCAGAGTTAGCCATAGTGCTAGAAGGAGAGAGGGGCAATTTTTCTAGGTAAATCCCTTTGGAAAATTCCTTGGATATTTTACATGCCGTAATCCACATGAGCATGAGACATCACTTGGCCCTTCTCTTCACAAAATTACCAGGTGTTACTGAGGTCAGACTCAAACCTGGGATCTCTGGCACTTCAGTCCATAATTCTAACCATCAGCCCACCTTTCCCCTTTAAGCACCCTACTCTGTGAAATTTTGTACTATAAAAATCCAGCAACCTTATAAACAAAAACAATTATTTTATGTGCTCCTTTCCCAATCTAACTTTGGTTCAGTTAAACCTTTACCTTAAATATCAAACGAGTTCGTATTTTTTTCCTTTTGAGATACTGTGGCGTACATGTTGCTTAACCCAGTTAAACGAATGTATTCGCCTTTTGCAGTGTTGCATTGCCCAGTAGCATAAATATGTATTTTTTTTCTGCAGTACATCCCCCCCCCACCCTTTGCTCCCCTTGGTATAAAACGTTTAACCACCCCTTCATTTTTGTTGCATAATTATTTTTCTTACTTTACGTGATGTATGAGTTACCAAAAAAGAATAGAAGATTTTGAAGAAAGTAGTGACTAAATAAATTTATCCAAGGGCGCGGGCGCGTTTTTTGGAATGAGGTGCTAGCCATTACCCCCCCCCCCCCTCCCCACCCAACCCGTTATTTACACCACTGGTTTTGAGTTATGTCACTGTTGTTTCTCCATTTCTACAGTTGATATAATGGCTTTGTTTGGCGGCACTGTGTCCGTTGGTTGATATGTCATTTACTGTATGCTGTAGATCGTGCATTGTATAATTTGTAAACTTAATTTCATTTTTTTCACCAGCTGAGCCAAAAAGGCCCCTATTAGGTTTTTATAGTATTTGATGGAATTGGGGAGCTGAAACCACTCTTCTTACTCTAAACCGAAACAACAACAAATAACTCATAAATTAAAAGAATAATATAAATAATGTGGGGTGTAATAAACGTGTGGTTTTATAATCCGAATCCTCGTACTCACATCCATCAGAAACAATTTGTTCTTCTGAATTTTAGGATCTCTCAGCACTCCTTTTCAAAGATAAAGCAAACTGCAGGCGTTTGCATCAACGAAGTGAACGAAACCCTCGTTCTTGATTCGCGTCTTGTTAATAAACACAGCCACAACCCGACCTCTCTTCCAACACAGCCAGTCGAGGAAATTAAATATTTATCCTTGAAAAATTGTAGTTATTAATTTTAAGGGATCGGGGAGAATGGGCAATGCATGTTGGGTGGGTGGGTGGGGGAGGGGGGGGGGTGGGGGCTCAAAGCAAGCGTTCGTGCAATAGAAGAAGAACAGCGGATCAAAGACGCTAAACGGATTTGCGGCAACAGCAAGTCGGCGTTCCACGGTTAAAGCTTTTCTTTCCTCGGGGCGCGTTTCCTGGAGCGAGTCTCGAGCGTTCGGGGCGAGCGGGCATCGTCGTCCGTCGTCGTCGTCGTCGTCCAGCCAGTGGCGAGCGATTAAAGCACGCCCAAATTGGCGGGCAGGGGGCGACAAACCCTGACACATTAAGGCGTGGATTGGGTGAACCGTTTAGCGAATGAACGAACGAACGGTAACGTAACCCAATCCCGGAGATCTTGATGAAATTTTCTTCAATTATTATTATTCGATAACAATTAACGCGTCTCGTGATTGAATTAGAAAACTTAATTTGTAAACAATATTCTTTTGCGCCTTTTTGATAACGCGGGGGGGGGGGGGGG
>JAHWFP010164167.1:24652-49531 GCA_023313725.1 Lithobius niger
TCTCTCTCGTTTTTTTTTTTTTTTATGATTTCGTTTTTTTTAATTTTTTTTTTTATTTTTAGTTTTCGCCTTTCTCTCCTTTTCTATTTCCCCTGTTAGAGTTGCGTATACGTCTTCATTCCGAGACCAGCGAGTTAACGAAATTTATCCCGGGCTAATCTCATTTATTTTCCCTCTTTTTCGATCAGTAATTAAGTTTCTAGCCCCTTAACATCGTGGTTCTATTACATTTGAACATGATAACTCGTGAAGTTTTGCAATAATTAGCGCGGAAGCTAGGCGGAAAAGCAAGCCAGTCACTGCGGCCTGGTAGTTTGAGTGCAAACCGTGGATTGATAAGGACGGGGGTCCGCCAATGCACACCCGCGGTCGGGAGGCTAAAGCCGGCAGCCCAGGCGAAGAGACGTTTGGCCGCAGAACGCAGGACGCGAGATGCCGCGTGGGGTCGACGCCGGTTCGGCGAGCGGTTGACGACGCAAGCCGTCCTTGATTTTGTGACGTGCGTTAGGCCTAATCGGTAACGAACGGTGTTTAGGCCTATATGCTGAAAGTGGTGGGTTATCGTACACCGTTTTTCAAGGCCACGGAATGTTTGTTATAGGCGTACAAAGGCGCATTACACTGCTGAGAAAAGCTAAATAGGCCTAACACGGCTTTTCGACTACCCGGATTGCACGATTACGTAAGTAATCTATTGTTATTTTTTGTTATATCAAACGAATTTATGCACGACAAGATTTAATTTTTGCGTGCTAGGCAGCCCCCATTTGAACATCTTGATTCCAAACGAGTGAATTTTGTGTTTTTAATTTAAAAATTTTTAATTATTAATTATTATAGTTAAAGACGACTGCGAGGAGGTCACCATCTTTCGAAAAAGTTTCACCGTTTATGGCACTATTTATATGCCACAAGTATTAAAAAATATTATGAGAGTTATTTTACGACCTATATAAATACGTAACTATAAAGGCATATATAACTAGCCAATAATATTTAAATGCACGCATTCTTTGGAGGGTAGAAGATCGCTAAGTCAATTAGTAAAATATCAATGGTTCATCAATCCAATTTTTTTGACTTCAGGATCAGAGCAATCATCAAGAATTGTATTGTACCCCCCACCCGCTAGGGAGTAACATGTAATTACTCCTATATTTGTGTGATTAGGCCTATATTTGACTAATTAGGCACGTATTTGTGTGATTAGGTCTATGTTGGAGAAATTAGGCCTATATTTGTGTGATTAGGTCTACGTTTGAGAAATTAAGCCTATTTTGAGAATTTAGGGCTATATTCTTGTAATTAGGCCTATTTTGAGAAGTTAGGCCTAAAATTTTCATTAGCGATACTGCGGGAATTGAGTGCTCAATAAAATATTGATTAGATGAAACCAACAGCACTAACGTTCATTGGTTTATAACAAAAGAAACATGAAGAACTAACCCTCGATATATTAACCTGCAGATTGGCACCAGTATGGGTTTTGGAGGGCATAATTACAAGGTGCACTACATACAAATGGAGGGAAAAACAACGGAAGAGCGGATTTCTTAGGCTTAAAATAACGTTGTTTTCTCCAACAACAAAAATCGAAAGTTTTAGGTCTAAGAAATCACTCTTCACAGCATCGGCTTCAGTATGACGCCTTTCTGTTTCTCTTCGCAGTGCCCCTTGCAGCTAACCCGTTAAGACTCCAGCATAGAGTTATATACAATAATACTACGTCGTGTCACTGCTCTATTGTGCGAATTTTTTCGAGAGGAATGATACGAGAATGTAGTTCAAGGTATGTGACAGTCAGCGTGAGTTCACGTAGTATGTAGTCGAATGTCGGCATTACTATGTTAAAACACGCTGACTGTCATAAATTGAAGTGTATTTTCGTCTCGTTCCTCTTGGAAAAGGTCGCGCCATTAGCGAACAAAATCTCGAGTGTTAATTCTTCATGTTTCTGTTATTATAAACCAATGTTTGCTGTGCTTTTGGCTTCATGTAATTGATATTTCAATAGCGAATATTTACAAGCAGTCTTTCGGTAAAGGTAGGCCAAATAGGCTTAAATGTGAGAAATAATTTTTCCCCAGACCACGAATTGATCAGAAAATCAAAAGTTGAACCACAGGTGCCCTCTACCTGCGATCAACTGAAGTACTACTTCTTTCCCTAGCATGTTTTTAAGCTATAGAAAGCGTCTAAGTCCAATCTCCAACATATATCCAACCTTGCTGTTAGTAGGCTAAGGATAGGCTAGTGAAATTCCAGCCTTTATTTTTGTGCGAAGCTTGATGTATACAGGATCGTAGCTTGGCAAACGGGGCCTTGCTCTAGGTTCCCAGAAAAAATGGGTCAGGACTATCAGACCCCTTTCAGGTCCGAAGACATTGTGCTAATGTCCTGACGAATTTACTCAGTGAGAAATGAATTGTGTAGTAATCTTAGTTCATACGTGCATGACACGTATTCACACTGCATATTCAAACTTGACTATTAATCCCCGGATGGACGATTCCATGGAAAATTTCCCCCCGGACATTTTACATCGCGAAAACGACAGCGGACGTATACTCCCTCCTTAGTGCGGATATTTTTCTCTCTGGCCATTTTTCCGCAGTCACTTTTCCAAGAAAAGACATATTTATTTTTAAAAAAGTGAATTTCAATTTCCGTATACTTACGAAGTTATTTTCCCATTGTAAACGCAAGCCGTGGTCCCTATACCAACTTTCCTTCATCACACGAAACTCATTCCCTACGCGGTGAAATTCTAGCCGAGGCAATTAATCTAACATTTGCCAATAACAAGATTTTAAACGTATTTGGGAGACGTTTTTGCCAATAATAACAACAACGGCACCCCTGATCATTTTTTTTTAAGTCGTTCTTCACTTCCTGCGTGATCTGAAGCTTGTATCCCTCCCTATACCAATGAAATTTTATTCCCAGGTAACTAACCTAACCTAATCTGCAACACCACCGCCACTACCATAGAATTAAAACTTGCAGTTTTGGATTTTTTTCCTATCCCTAAATTTCGGGTAAACTTTTAATGTCAGCACAACTTTTTAATTGAATTAGAATTGCTTTTTTTTAATTGTGAAACGTTTCTGGGAAAAAAATGGCCTGGGAAATTGTGCGGGGGGGGGGGTACAATGTCCAGACTGAGGGGGAATCTGTCCACTGTAGTTTTTTGGGGAGGGGGGGGGGGGAGAGGGGGAAGGGGACGTCTGAATACCAAATGAATGATGCGATGTCAACCACCCATTATTTTAAGTCAATAACATTTACCGGAAACATTTACGGCGGCCCTAGAAAACTTTCTTAGTTTTTTTTTTTCTGTTGAGGCAGCAGCGACAATGAATGTTTCGTGTTGCAATTTTAATCATTAACACCATTGATAGGTCTCCCCCTCCCCTTCCCTCCTGTTGCGCTTCCTTATCCCCTTACATAAAATTTCGCCATAAAGCATTTCTACTTTTTAGACTGAAACGAAACCGTAGGCGAAATGGTTTCCTTACGAAATCAGTGTTCGAAGGATAACATCAAATTAACCAGTTTTCCAAAGAACGAAATCTTACCTCAAAAGAATTACAATTTTTACGCTGCAACTTCTACCACTTGTTCACTGACAGCGCCCTTATTGCTAACAGGGCCGGAATGAGGTTACTTGGGGCCCCCAACAAAAAAAATTCTTGGGGCCCCCCCCCCCCCTTCATATATAGGTTGGTCCACAAAAAACTGACGACCCAAAATTTTCCAAGTCCAAACTTTTTTTGTTAGCTCCTCCCGAACCGTAAAGGGACTTTCACAACTACCCGTTTTATTAGACATCATCTAACTCTTTAAGATTTTGGAGGGTGCCAACAAAAAAAGTTTGGCCTTAGAAAATTTTGGGTCGTCAGTTTTTTGTGGACCACCGTATATAGTTCTTTTCCACGTAAACAGCTCCTTATCTAGGGGCAAATGGAAAACAATTGTGGGAAGAGGAAGAATTTTTGTAATTTTGAACTTGACTTATCAGTTATTTCTCATCTTATCTTTTAGAATTTTACGGCTCAATATTTTCTCCTTATTCTGCCCATTTTTTCTTTTCTTTTAGATTTGATTGTCAGTATTATAAGAGAAGTTTGATTTAGCTGAAAAAGCTTTCAGCAGGGCCAGGGGCCTCTTAGAAATTGGGGCGCCAGGGAAATATACATTGGTGGAGTGATAGCAGAAGCGTGACGTGATATATGGACGGCCCCTAAGCCTCGTAGAGGCTGGGGGCGTATTTAACGGAGGGGGGGGGGGGCGGGCCTTAATAGCAAAAGGGGTCTTCATTTCCCAGGCATCTGTAGTAAAATATAACTAATAACAATGAATCTTGGGAAGGCATGGGGTCTTCTAGGTATTGCCCCTCAAGGCTACTTCTTTAAATCCGCCACTGGTAGAGGCCAGGTGCTTAAGATTTATTGTGCCCCCCCCCCCCGGCCGTCGGGTGAGGGCGCGAAAACGAGGGGGGAGGGGGCGGTGGGTGAACAACTTTTCAGTAAAGTAATTTTTAAATATTTAAAATAATACCTTATTTTATTTTTCCCGTGACCATGATGCACCCATGATGGCCCTTTTTCGCCCTGAGGCCCGGCGCTTCGGCACCCAAAGCACCCCCTTTAATTCGGCCCTGCGCGAAAATATACGTTGGTCGAAACAGATTGGCCATTTAATTACACAGAAATGCCTGATTTAACGCGATAAAAGGTTACGCTTAAGTTTTAATAACCCTTATTTCACCGTCGAAAAAACAAACCAAGGCCTCATCGCCTTAGCGCGGTTAAAATCGTTGGCAATTTATATACGTGCTCTGTCGGAAATATGTATCTAATTCAGTGAGATCAGGCCCTCCCATATAACGGCTTTATACGACAAGTATAAATATCTTAAACTTAATCAAATACAATTTTATCATTCGACAAAATGGCAATAAAATTCGCTCTCGTACGCCTGGGCGGTAAGCCAAGTTTAAAGTGGTTTCCCGTTGCGTGGGTGGAGGTGCGTGGGCGGTTTGCGTGCCTAGCAACGAAGCCCCCCTCCCCCCCAACAACAAACGTCGTCTGTGAAATATCAACAAGCGATGTATGGAACGAAACCGAGTTGACTTTTCATTACATCTCACGTGCTCCAGACGCCGAGCATTCATTAATTCGTTCGGCTTGCATGGAAACCGTAGGATTTCCTAACGCGCAACGAATTTACAAGCGTGTGGTTCCAGTAGTTGTATAGCCTAACAACAGTCTGTTAGTTTATTTGCTGTGGAAAATTTCGTAAATTTGGGTTTCAGTGTTGCAAGGAATTAGCTCCCCTGGACGTAAGAAAAATTTTGGAATGGTCTTCTTACGAAGATTGGAATGCAAACCAATTGTCAGGTCCGTTTGGCTCTCCGTCCTGTGAACACAAATTATGTTGAAGGCTGGGTGTAGAAGAAAAGGACCTTGTCTTTGCGACTAGAGTAGTTTTATTTTAAGCCTATTTCTTACATATTTTAAAATTAAATTAAATTATTTTTTACTAGGTATTGTTGTTTATTACCGGTCTAGAAAACTGTATTTGGAAAAAAAAGAGAAAAATGAATATTATATCCCTAAAATCTTTAACAATTTGTCAACAAAATCACAGGAACTGACTAATTTTGGAAAGGTGAAAAAGGATGTGAAAGAGTAGTTGATTTCTGAAAATATTTTAATTTATGAATGCATTTGTATTTGTTAATTTTATTATTTAAATATATTTGTACAATTCCTGTGCTTGAGTAAGTTTTGGCATTATACTTGCTTTATACTTTTGTAGTCTTATTTTTTTTATATATCTCTAACTATAAATTCTCTGTGTAATTAAGTTAAATTGTAGAAACACACAAGGTAATTATATTTCTAAATTTAAGCTAACATAATAACAGAGCAGTGGCATTTGCCGCCATATTGGCACCGGTATGGGTTTTGGAGGGCATAACTACAAGGTGCACTACATAAAAATGGAGGGAAAAACAACGGAAGAGCGGATTTCTTAGGCTTAAAATAACGTTGTTTTCTCCAACAACCAAAAACGCGCGTTTCAGGTCTAAGAAATCACTTTTCACAGCATCGGCTTCAGTATGACGCCCTTCTGTTTCTCTCCGCAGTGCCCCTTGCAGCTAACCCATTAAGGCTCCAGCATGGAGTTATATACAATAATACTACGTCGTGTCACTGCTCTATAATAATTTAAAAATAAACAGTACACAATTTAATTTAACTTTTTTTGTAACTACTGTACCTGTAATAAGTTGATTTGGGCTTGTTTATTACAAGTCCAAATCACCTTACTACAGGTACAGTGGTTACGAAAAAAATTTTAAAAAACCACGACCAGTACAAAATAATTCCGTGTAAATAGTTTCCTCGAGTTCAGTTTTGTTTGAGAACTTTTGTTTTCTTTACGTAAAACGAGCACCATGCTGCTTGACTTACACTTAAAAGACCGCACCTATCTACTCAGTAATTATACATATCAAAGCTTTTCCCGTCGATGAATGGTCACCGACAAACAAAGCACAGATATATACAGCATATCTCACTTAGACGAATCGGTTTGCTTTCATTCTGGTTGTGCCCATATTTGGGCAATGACGTCACATTCGGGATTCGTCGTACTTTTACGGAAACACGAAACTGCTTGTCGTCAGGATTCGAAGCTTTAAGTTTTAACTTCATTCATGAGCAGCAAAAAAAAAAGAAGAGGTTTAGGCCTACTTAATACGAAATAGCAACGCGGAAGCCAACGAAATTACGAGTAGGATGACAAAATGCGAGGGGAGAGGGTTGCTAGCATCGCTACGTCAAATAGAGGAAAAAATCGTTAACATCGTGAAGCTAAACGTCGTAAATCCAAAATACTTCGTAAATCAAAAATCGAAATCGAAACCGTATAGCGAAATTACATCGGAGTATAGAGCAGCGTCAAGTGACGTCATATTGGCTACGAGACACCATTTGGAGGTAATAGCTACAAGGTGCACTGGATTAAAATGTAACGGAAAAAACGGCACTTCTAGTCAAGACAGTGCTTTGAGAGCGGATTTTCTAGGCTTAAAAGAACGTTGTTTTCTCCAACAACAAAAATCGCGCGTTATAGGTTTAAGAAATCCAGTCTAACAGCATTGGCTTCAATAAGACGATCTTCCTTTCTCCCTCCAGTGCTCCTTGCAGCTAACCCAGTTACTGGCTCCACCATAGAGTTGTACACAATAATACTACGTCGTGTCACTGCCCTATAGTTCAACAAAACAAAATTCTCAAACACAATCCTGCACAACATGATTGTAACGATGGGCACTCACAGGCCGAGCTTTGTGTCTCAAGCTTTTGTGTCAAGCTTTGCGTCTGAAGGCTTTGTCTCAATATGTCTCAAGCCTTCGTCCCAAGCGTTGCGTCTCAAGACACAAAGCTCCGCCTGTGAGTGGGCTTCCTTTGTCACAATCCCGTCATGCAGGAAAGTTGCTTTGGCTATTATTGCTTGCACTTTAAGATTTTCACTTGGACTTTAAGGACAAAAAAGACAATTATTTGCAATATATTATAATATTGAAATGATAGAACAATTCTAAAGAACAATTGATGAACGGTAGCGTAATTTAGATTATATATCTATACATTTTTTATTTAACAATTTTTAAAAAGCGCAGCATGAGGAAACGTGTGCCAATACATGAATTAGAAGGTAAATTTTACGTCTATCATTAGACATAGGTTAGACAGTGACTCCTTCACATGAAAAGGAGATATTCTTGATTTTCGTTATTTTCCATTTTGACACTAGAAATTAATATTTATTCAGTTGCACACTAGTATAAAATCGGACGAGACTCGACGTCTGTATGCGTACTGAAACGGCAAAAAAAAAAGAGCATGTACTTTATACAAAATTAACAGAGCTAAAACAAAACAAAGTAAATTATAACAGATATTATATCCACCATGGGTTACATTTCATTTTTACTTCCACACAAGTTGTTGTTTTTAAGTTCCCTTGGCATTGAATTAATATATTTTGGGATGTAGTAACACTTTCCTTTATTACCATTGTTTCTCCAGGTTGGAACCTGACAGCACGTCGTTTCTTCTCTCTGATAGTTGAGTTTGTGCAATATTTAAAATCTTTGCTGAAATAATTATTTACAAAGACGTGTGTAAATTTTCTAAAATTTCTCTCATTTAAGATTTTGAGTTCCCTGTAAATCTTTTATCGTAGGTCTTTTTGAAAAATATTTGTGAGGTAAACTACTTCAAAAACCATAAATTTCAATAATGTCTCTAAGGTGACTTGTGAATCAAGAATCAAGGACTTATAATTTTTTTGGCGCAGGATGTTTGTTAACTGATAAAGTCTTGGAAATGTTATTTCTCAATTTTATAAATCAAATTTACGATGGGAACATCACTACTCCTTACGTTGCCAATTTCGAAGCCAAGATATTTAACCTTATTTACTTTTTCAATCTGTTCACATAATTGGTACAGTTTATGTACACTTAACAGCTTTCATTATGAACCCGTCCCTAAAGTCATTACTGACCCATTCCCGAATTTTCCTTCTGAACCGAACATGGTGCCGCAGAAGTTTTCCATAACGTATTTTATCAATACACTTTTGGTTTATATTTGATTACGACTATCAAATGTAAGATTTCGTATCGGTCCTCACGCACCGTCTCAAAAACAAAATTAGGGGAATTGTGCATTTCTACTTAGTAATTTAATTTAACTTTTTAAGTAGTCTTCTAAAAGTGCGTAGGATATACACACAAATCACGACGTTTCGGGGACAAATTACATTCCGTTCTCAAGTGTAAAATTTGGTTTAAAACCTTTGTACGAAATCACTAAAAAAAACACTTAAACTACCATGTTATGGCAGTACACAATGACTAGGTACTACTTAAAATAAACAAGAACCTATGCTTTCTTGGCCGAAACAGAAGAACCAGTAGGGACCCCAAAGACAACGACCTATAAAGCAGCGTCAAGTGACGTCATATGGCTACAAGAGAGATACCTGCAAGGGGCACTAGATCGAAATGGTGGGTTAAACAACGGCACTTCTAGTCAAGCCAGTGCTTTGAGAGTGGATTTCGTAGGCTTAAAAAACCGTTGTTTTCTACAATCCCTTATGCTACGAGGTTGTAATCGGAAAATAAAGATTCCACTTGCTTAAAAATGTCAGCAACTGCCAACAAATCGACAAAAATCGCGCGTTTTAGGCTTAAGAAATCCATTCTAATAGCACTGGCTTCAGTAAGACGGTCTTCTTTTTCCCCACCAGTGCACCTTGCAGCTAACCCAGTTACTGGCTCCACCATAGAGTTATATACAATGATACTACGTCGTGTCACTGCCCTGTTCCCTGCAAGTACAGGGTAGAAGTAACGCAGGTCTGTTGCAACATTTATTATATATATCCAAGATGATGTTGCAACAGACCTGCTACACTTCAAACCTGCATTCGTATGGAAGAGGTCGTCGTCATTGGGTTCCCTTACCTTCTCTGTTTCGGCCAGACAAACATAGGTGCTTGTTTAAGTTATTTAATACCGAGTCGTCGTGTGTTGCCATGACATTGTAGTTTTTTAAGTATTTTTTTTTGATTATGTGCAAAGGTTTTAAACCCAATCTTATCACCTAAGAACGGATAGATTTTGTCCTCGAAAGGTCGTGTTTTGTTTGTATATGCTACTCACTTTTAGAACACTTTTAGACTACTTAAAAAATTAAATTAAATTAAACTACTAAGTAGAAATGCATAATTCCCTTAATTTTGTTTTTGAGACAGTGCGTGTTTGAACCCCAGATACGAAATCTTCCATTTGATCGTCGTATCTTCTTACATTATAAACCAAAGTTTCATAGCAGAAATGAAGCAACCGCAACGACCCCCGGAAGGGGAACAATGAAAACGTGCGAGTGTGTCAATTCTTTGGCATGAAGTTGAAACTGGGACGTTGTTGCCCTGAAAAGAAGTTGAAATTGGCACATTGTTGCCTCGACTAACAATTTGCTTTGCGCGGGCATCGCAAAGGCATGTCTTAAATGACGTCATGTACGAAGGGCAGTTATTTTTCGCACGCTAATGGCAGTGGGAAGGGGCCTGAACGGGGAATGCCCGTTGGTGGGGCAGTGCTTATGTTACAGCCACTATTTGATTACGATATTGCTTTGCGGAGGGAGAGGATTGACGGAAAGGGGAGTGTTACACAAAGAAAAATTGACTGTTGCAGTGAATGATCAGGCAGCACCGAGCAAATACTGGGAAACAACCACGGGTCAAACAAATCCCCGGGCGAAGCCGGGTACGATGCTAGTTCAATCATAAATCGAAAGTGCATTAATAAAATACTTTATCGAAAAAGTCTGCGGCACCATGTTCGTTTCAGAACGAAAATTCGGCCATGTGTCAGCGATGGTTTTAGGGAAGGGTTCATAATGAACGCTTGAAGTGAACATACACTGCACCAATTATGTAAATGGATTGAAAAGGTACATAAGACTACCTATTTTGACGTCGGAATTGCCATGGGCATGGTACTTTAAAGTGTGCTTTACGATTATGTAGGAAGCTATAAGCAGATTTTTCTTACTTGAGAACGGGTGCATTTTACCCCCGAAACATAATACTAAAACTTGGGATTTATTTTTTGCGCTTCGTTTCGTGGTCTGACAAAAAATTGCGTTGCACATTAAGCCAAATTTGCTCTGGTAGCTCAGTAACTATTCGCAAAAGAAAATGTTAAGCCTAATTTCTCAAAAATAAGCCTAATCATCCAAATATAGGCCTAAATACGTGCGACGTCATCGAGTATAGTGCCCTGGTGTGGAATACAGTAGTTTTTGATAAAACCCTATAAGTGCTTGTCGAAAATTCAAGCGATGTTTTTTTTTTTGTTTTTACGTGAAATTGGGGGATAGAGTCATGATCATTTGTTAAAAGCTTCAACGTTTCAACTGTGTAAGAGCCAGTTGCAATTTTCGACATTCTGCAAACAAATCCGCCCGGTCACGCAGCATGATCTTCGTTCAATTCCAACCGGCTTTAGATGGCCCCGATGGCCGGCGAGTCAAGCAAGCGTTCCCCGTCGATTCCTCGTTTGCCTCGCCCATTCGTGTCGCCTCTTTATCTCCCCAAGTTTGCCGTTCTTTTCTTTTTCCGAGTTCGTTTTCGTTCAGCTAATGGTACGGCCAACCCAACCAGGGTTCTGTTTCAAGCTCGAGCGAGTCTCGAACACTGGCGCCAGTCTTTCAAGCGAGGTCTCGGTAACGGTTGGTTTTGTTTTTTTCCGTCTGGCCGCAAAACCGATTCGCAGGCGGCGGAGGGTAGAATGTGCGGCTCTCGCATGAAACGTTCGCCCGTCGCCGACGAGGCTTCTCCCGCCGCCCGAATATTGCTCTCCCGTCACCGCGGTTTAGCCTAATCGGCGGCGGGGTATGCACGGAGCTAGTCTGCATGCCGCCGCCCGTTCCCGAAATGCGTGCCGTTTTAAGTGAGTCTTTTCTGCTGTGCTCTCAACCAACAACAAGAAATAAAACGAAGCTTTCTACCCGCTGTGGCTGCAGAGTAGCACCATAATGTTTTGCTTAAAATCGTGGTTGTTGGCGTTACGAGGGAAAAATCAATAGACGGGTGTTACCAAAACAAAAGCTTGTTAGGCCTATTAATGACGTTAGAAGAAGTGAAATATGGAGAGTACGTTTTATTCCAGAATACAGTGGATAGTTTATGTGTGTTAAACGATTAGTCTGTAGTGTTTTTGTTTATATTGGTGGACGATGTAGTTTTCAGTTGCATTCATGCTAGGGTGAGGGTGTAAAAACCTTTGTTTTTTTTTTTTAATTCATTGGCAGGATGTGGAAAAGTTGCTGTTGGCGCTCGCTATCACACACTCAAAATTTCATCACTCTGTGGTCACGTCTTGAGGCGCCCCAATAGCCTTCTAGTTTACCATTGTACGGAAATGGGCGGATGGCGTCAGAAAAAGGCTAAAATGATGATTTGACTGGTTTTAAATTTAATTTTAACATTATCTCATTTGCAACACTTAGAGAGTATGAAAGGTTGCCTAAAAGGCCATTTTGGCTAATTTTTCGATGATAAATTACTCCCACAATTTTTAAGAAAAATAAAATTCTTTCTAGTTACGGCATGCTAGCTTAGTTTCTGACAGAATCGAATGAGACAATCGTACAAATTAGACGATCACACGCCGTGAGTTACATAGAGAAGGGTCGCACCAAACATATAGAGATTATCTATCACCATCTGCGCGAGAATATTGAGGACCAAAGTGTCAATATTGAATATTTGCCGACGAAGTTGAATCCTTCTGATATTCTGACAAAACCACAGTCGGGAGTCAGACACAACTTTCTGACTAATTTAATGTGTGTTTCTCGTTGCCGATAATATTCCTGTTTTCAGAGAGGGATTTGTTAAGACGTCCCAAATTGGCCGTCGCCAATAAGGCAATATTTGTGTGACCACAGGGGCTATTTGTCCCTTGTGATTTCTTTCTTTATTTACGTACAAATTAGATTTTAAAACAGTCAAATCATAATTTGTGCCCTTTTCGCCGTTCCGCCCATTGCCTCACAATGTTAAACTTGAAGGCCCTGGGTACACCTCAAGACATGACCCCAGAGTGATGAAAAGGGCAACTTTTCCACACTCTGCCAATGAGGAATTAAAAAAAAAAAGGCTTTTACACTCCACCCTAATTCGTATACAGAACATAATTTAGAATATGACAACCGCGAAATAGACAACCGAAGTTACAGTTGCTGCATTTATCTCACCAATAAAGTAATTCTTTCCATTTCTGAATGATAACAAGCGTTTGATTGTGACACCGGTCGAGTTCAATTGCGTAAAATTGTTAAATCAATTCAGCACTAGAAGAATCCACGATATACTAATTTCCCACTGTTTACGAGCGGCGCCGAAACCGAAGACTGATCTCCCGAAAACGCACTCGTCGCGATTTCAATGCAGCTTTCCTGCGCAACATGATTGTAAACAAGGGAAGTCCACCCCAGGCGGAGCTTTACGTCTCAAGCCATTACGGCATGAGAGTCACAAAACTCAGCCCATGAGTGGGCTTCCTTTGTTACAGTCATGTAGTGCAGGAAAGATGCATTGAAATCTCGACAACTGTGTTTAAATTGTATTGCACTTATCATACACGGCGATAGCCGTGTGTATATATGATTGAAATTCTCTCTCCAGCAAAACTAAAACTATTAATTTCTCCGTTTCTATTCAATATATTTCGACCAAACTTGGCCAGATAGTAGATAACAATTTTTTCCAAACTTTACACCAACTTTTATGCAATTCCGTGCAAGAGTAAACGTAGGAAGCCACGCGTAAATTTGAAAACTGATCACTTCTTGTTGTTGTTGTTCTGGTTCTTGGCTGACACGGTTTCAGAAAAAACTACTGCAAACTACTACCTAAAATCAGAAACATGATCTGAGCCAGAAATTTCCCTGGGCTTCAACCTTACAGGGACCACTTTTTCAATTAGTGATCCATTCCGGAGTTACGGGACCCTAAACGATCATTTTGATTGTTTTACATTGTTTTAACCATTGTATGTAGGGAACAATGCCACTCAGCAAACTCCAGATCCATTCTTCGTGCATGCAACATTCGACTGCATGCATAAATCTGTATAGCGCGACACCATAGCCGTAAAAAAGGTACACGGATTACAAACAAAAACGTCAAGTGTGCCGTAAAAAAAGGGGTTATATGATTGAAGTTTCATTTTACTTGTTAAAATGTACACGGATAAAAATTGGTGATTTTTAATTGAAATAATCAAATGTACAATTCAGAAAAATGCATCTCTGTTTAAGTTCTGTTGTGCTTTACCAATCATATACGTTACGTAAAGCACAACAGCACTTAAACAGATACAATTTTCTCAATTGTACATTTGATTATTTCAATTAAAAATCACCAATTTTTATCCGTCTACATTTTAACAAGTAAAATGAAACTTCAGTCATATAACCCCTTTTTCTACGGCACACTTGACGTTTTTGTTTGTAATTAGACTTTTACTTGTACTTTAAGACAAATACGATTATTTAAAATTGTATATTGACATAAAAATAATTCAAAGGAACAATTGAAGAACCGCGGCGTACAGTATTTAGAGTATATTTATACTTTTTTACTAAACAATTTTAAAGAAAGTGCAGCACTTCCGTTTATCGGAGTGGCATGACCCGGATTAGAAGTGACAACCCAATTATCGCCAGATCACTAACATATCGTTTTGATTTTTGTTTTTAGGAGAAAGCAAGGCAAACAAGGAAAAAATCATACGCTAGAAATAACGTAGTAACAAACGTATCTGATTTTCGCCGGTTGGCTCGTTTTCCTTTAGATATAATTTCAACGATTTGTGAATATTGGTTGGTGTCCCATCTAAGGACACTAATCCGTTTACCCCGTAGTTAACCCGCGCGCATACCTCAACCTCTGCCTGTCTCCGTCGGGGACTTCAATTACCCGGATTGCAGAAGAGCCGCTCGCGAGTTATTTCTCAGGTGGCATTGCAACGATTTCACTGATCAGGAAGATATACCTTGATCGCTAGCGCTAGATTGATTTAACCTTTGTTGATGTTGTATAAAAGTATAAAATACCGGAAGCATTGCCTTTCAATTGTGCTACTTTAAAACAAGCGAGGGCAGCGACTAGTTGGTCGCAGCCGGTCTTCTGTAAACCTTCGCCACTTTCGGCCACTTCGGTTTTAGACTTTTGCTTTTTTTGATATTAATTTTAACTAATTTTTAGACGCTGAATCTAATGGCGAAACCGTTTGTCTCGATCTGGTACCGTTCCATACAGTAGATGATGGGCCACTTGTCGGCAACTTCCGGTTAGTTGTGGGCCATTTCCACTTCATACGTTCGATTTAAAAAAAAATTCCTTTAACTAATTTTCGGATGCTGAATCGAATGGTGAAAACCGTTTGTCCCTATCTGCTGCTGTTCCATAGATGATGGGGCTCACTTGTCGGCCACTTCCCAATTGTGGGCCATTTTCGCTTCATTTACTTCCGGGTTTTTTTTTTAATTTCTTCTCACTAATTTGTGGACGCTGAATCTAACGGTAAAAATAGTTAGCCTCTATCTGATACCGTTCCATACAGTCGATGGTGGGCTCACTCGTCGTCGACTTCCGACCACTTGTGGGCCACTTTTCGCTTCATACTTCCGGTTTTGTTTTTCAATTCCTTTTAACTAATTGTTGGACGCTGTATCGAATAGTGAAATGGTTTGTCTCTGTCTGGTACCGTTGGGGAGTGGGAAAAGGCGAAAGTCGTTCCTTTAATCTTCTCAGTTATCGTTGCAGAAAAGACTGTAAGGGCGCGTTTAAGCAACAAGTCATTCTCGCTCGCCGAACGCTATTTCCTAGTCAACCATTATTTATTTCTGATTAGTTTCCCGTTGCTACTAAATGAATGCGGTAAAAGATTATACATTGTATGTATTATAAATAACAACACGGATAAAGAACAAAGTGCTACAGTAATTTTAAACATTGCTACAAGATTGTTGTCATTTCACGCTATTTCCAACATTTGCTATTCTCCCTCAAAGTACAGCTTCTAGCAATGATCAAACGTCGGTAGAATAAATAGCTTATCGCAGCGAGAATTCCAAATCCAACATGGCGTCCATTTCGTGGCTATCGAATCGAAGACAAACCATCGAATGCCGGCATACAAAAAAACAGTCCGTCGTCTTGTACTGCAGTAAAAATTGTTTTCTTGTTGTCATAAATCGACACTCAAATGTTGCAAGCATCTTCTCACGAGGCACGAGGAGAAGATCTGCGTCTGCGTCGTTGCGTAAACGAGCCCTTAGACACATTTTATTTGAAAACGGATGAAAGAGGCCGTGTGGTGGCTGAGCTACCCGAGTTGCCAGAAAAATTCGATATTGTCGGTGCCAACCAGTGCTGGCCGGGGTAGTGTGAGAGACTACCAACCAACTAACCTTGTTCAGTAACTATAGAAGCTATTCTGTCATATCCAGGATATAATCGCCGCCAGGATATAAAAGGAGGTGTCTAAGTTCGAATTCCAGGGTTCTTTGTGCTTCTAAAACTGATGGTAAGGTTATCTCAAGGAGCAATTCTATTCAGATGAAAAGGATCCAATTGGCGTATCTGACTTAAAAAAATCCTTGAAGATGATGCTTAATTTCGCATCACACTCACGTGAAGTTTCACACTTGGAAGTTTCGTACTATGCAGTAACTTCGAACCTTTCGTCTAGGGGTTCACAGTTTAAAGTTAAACAACCCTTCTGTCAACATAATTTTGTCACCGCCTGATTGGACTTTGGAACTCTTTGCCTGACTATGTTGTAGGAGCCACTTCGGTGGCATCATTCAAAAATAGACCAGATAATTATTACACACATGTTTTGAAATATTTTTATGACTAATGAAATTTTTTATTTTTGGTTGATTGTAGAAAGAAATACTTGTATAAATTTAGCTTTAATTTAGGTTTAATTATTTTATTTGTTCATTTTTTCTCCTTTTCCTGGTTAAAGAAAAGAATACATTTGTATGTATACATCTTACTGTTTTGTGTATTATCATAATTCCTATTTAGGGAAACTGATAAAGGATATTAGTAAATAAATAAATAAACTTAAGAATAACAAGGGAGCTGGTTTTACCCTATCAAATTTTAAATACTGTAGATTCATTGGTTTGTCTCAGTGCAGCGTGACAAATCAGTGAATCTCTTTAATCTGTTTTGAACTATCCAACATGAGGTTTACCCAAGGTCACACTAACAAGCAGAAGAACCAGTTTTCAGTAATGGTACTGGCAAGTCCAGTTTTACTGTGCGTACCATTAGTATGTGGAATGCCTTGAATCTGTAATGTGAATTCAGCAACGTTTAGCTGCTGGAAGAACCGCTATGACAAACTCTGAAAACTTCAGTGATTTTTTTAAGGATATGCTTCTTTTGTCGAGTATTCTTATTGATAACCAGGCATGGAATTGAATTCAGAAGCTCGAAAGTAATCGGCCGAGCGAGAACTGCTACAATACGTGTGTTAATTCAGAATATTTTTTTCGTAACCATGATCTCCACTCTGTGCCCCTTATGTGATTTCTGCCCAGTGCTCCGCGGAAAAATCCAACACCGTTTTCTACGAGGGAGTGTGGATAGCGATGTCACCGTGGTGTATAAATGATATAAAAGATTGGGTGTATGAAATGATAAACTAAGCGACCGCGTTGTTTCAAAACGTGTGAAATTGGCAGTGTTTTTTTTTTAACCACTTGTAATTAGTTTCTGCATTATTCACACTAAAAACACTTCACTGTGGTATATGACGGATAATCTTTTGTGTTGTTCATGTAGTTCTCGGGGACACTAGCCTCATAGATCGGGCTCCCGTACCGCCACTACTGAAAAGCGGCTCGGCCCTCCAGCGGTAAACGCTAATATCTCCAAAAATATTTAAGGTAGAAATTTAATTTTTAAATTTTTGTATTTCGTAATCCAAAGTACCCTTTGCCATCAAATTTCAACCAAATCAAAACTAAACTGCGAACATTATCCTGCCCCAAACATGCATACCAAATCGAAATTCGGTCTGTTATTTGACCTCGCTCGGTTCGCTCGCTCGGCAACAATGTAACGAGCCTCCATGACTGTTTTCTTTTTTTTTTTCGATCTGAGTTTGGTGTTGAATCTCACAATACTCACAACTGGGGTGTTATTTATCAAATGTCACAATCAAAATGAAACGCATATGTAGGAGTAATACCTCTTTGTGCGCTTGCAATTCACGAGGGTGTAATTAAACCTCGCCGGTTCGCGGCGCTGCCATTTCATTCCATTACGCTCGTGTTCGGCCGCGATCCGTTTTCCTCGCAACGTGTACCGTTCGCGAACACCTAAAAAGCAATATGTTGGAAATTTCTCAGTGGAATTATCGACTTCAGTTTTACGGATCTCTTGTGATCAATATTATTCTGCGATTTTCTTCTCCTGCAAACTTTTTATTTCTTTCAGTCTTTCGATGCATTTCTATTTTTTCTGTTAATATAGAGCAGTGACATTTGCCGCCATATTGGTACCAGCTTGGCACCAGTAAGTGTTTCGGAGGGCATAACTACAAGGTGCACTACATAAAAATAGAGGGAAAAACAACGGAAGAGTGGATTTCTGAGGCTTAAAATAACGTTGTTTTCTCCACCAACAAAAATCGCGAGTTTTAGGTCTAAGAAATCACTCTTCACAGCATCGGCTTCAGCATGACACCCTTCTGTTTCTGTCTGCAGTGCCCCTTGCAGCTAACCCTTTAAGGCACCAGCATAGAGATAAATACAATAATACTACGTCGTGTCACTGCTCTATATGTAAAATTTTTGTAACTGGAAGTGAATGATAGGAATAGCACCAAAGCTGTTTATAAAATTAATTTTATAAATTTTGTAACTGCCGATCCAGACGGTAAACGATAAGTAACTTTTTCTTGCTAAAATCATAAAATGTAAAAAAAAAAAGCTGCTAAATATTAATTAAGTGGTTCTAGTGAGTGATACTAAAAAAAATTGAAGCGAGCGGTCGGTGTTTTTTTTTTTTTTTTACGTTTTATTCGTGATTTTTTTTAGATGCGGAGGATGGCTTTTAGTTTTTGTTTTGTTTTTACCAAACAAAACAAAATCAGTAGCTTACATTATAAAGGGTTTAACGAGTGATAACCACTCGTCCACCATTCGTCCCCTGACATTGCTTCTTCCCAAGTGTTGGCTCTTTACCGGTAAAGCTTGGGTTCCATTTGAAGCTTAAGTACTTTATTTACAGGGTGCATCGTTCTATCTGGAAAAGCGGGAATATTCAGGAAAAAATCAGGGAATTTGATAAATATATATACTGAAAGTCAGGGGGTTTCAACATTTTCCGAAAAGTCTGTTTCATGTATAAAGAATAGTTGATTCGGATTTCATTTTTAACTTCTGTAACCTTACACTTTATATCGGATAAAACTTCATACCGCGTATTTTTTGTTTCAGTTCTGAAAAAGCTAAAACTCCTCAGGCCTAAGCAACAAGGGATATTATGTGTTAAGGCCGACTGAGCGAATTGGCCGCGCGGCCAGTTCGCTGCAGCCGATGAGAATGCTTACCGTTTATGTAAAACCACGCACTAATCATTGTCATTGGCTGCAGCAACCTGGCCGCGCGGCCAAGTCGCTCAGTGCGCGGGCGGCCTAAGTGCATTACTAGGTTTGTTCTGATTCTGGTTACCAGTTCGAGCAGCGCAGTCCTCGATTTAGCTAAGCAATACGGTAGAGTTATTGCAATTTGACTGAAAGGTAAAAAAAATTGTGTTCTGGACTGCACCTTCCTTCGACTGAAAAAAATATCGGGGAAAATGTCAGTATTGGTCTGAAAAACCTGAAAAAATCTGGGAAATTCTTTACGAGCTTTTTGAGCACCACCGTCCCTGATTTAGTAAATTTGTTGATTAATAAAGAACGCCGAAAAAATTATATTGGTCGTGAATAAATCCTTGAGAAATTGTATTAGTTTTGGAAAACCTCCTTGCACATGCCTAGGGTTTTTTTTTTTTTTTGTGATCTTGTGCGCACCATGTTTCTTGCTTTTATTACTTTTTTCTTTGTCGATCTTTATTTTTGAAGAAAGAAAAATAAACTAAAACGAAAAACGGTGAAATGACTCTCGCTTTGAGCGGTTTTTCCTCTTCGGTTCTTCCCGATCATAAAATATATCGGGGGGGGGGGAGGGGGTGGGGTGTCTTAAAAAGCAATCCTTAAATATACGTATAGAGGATCTCAGAATCGCAGAACAGAAACGCGTTTGACTCGTATACGTTCCTATCTTTGTGCGTATGCGCGAACTCGAAACGGGAGAAAATGCTTGCAAAGAGACTCCACTCGGGAAAAAAATACGATGAAAATAAATAAAGAAGCGCGCGATTTACAGAGCGTGAGTGAAATATACGCGCGTTTATTGGCTGAGGAAGCGAAAGGGGTCTTTGTCTTTTCCTGTTGCGCATTCAAGCGAGAACCAAGGGCCCCCCCCCCCCCCCCCCCGAAATGTATAACCAAGCGTTGGTTTTCTTCATGTACGGGGTTGTAGATTATCTGAGGGTTTTTCGTCTACTGGTATCTTTCTTGCTTATATATGCGTAAATAAATATACACAAATAGTTGTAGATTATATAAAAGAAAGAGAAAAAGAAGCCAAACAGTGAAAATCATACACTATAGAGTAGCGTCATGTGACGTCATATTGGCTACAAGAGAGATAGTTGCAAGGGGCACTAGATTAAATTGGAGGGTTAAACAACGGCACTTGTAGTCAAGCCAGTGCTTTCAGAGCGGATTTCTTAGACTTAAAAAACCGTTGTTTTCTCCAATCCCTGACGCTGCGAGGTTGTAATCGGAAAATAAAGATTCTGCTTGCTTAAAGATGTCAGCAACTGCCATCAAATCGACAAAAATCGCGCGTTGTAGGCCTAAGAAATCCACTCTTATAACAGCATTGTCGTCATTAAGACGCCCTTCTTTTCTCCCTCCAGTGACCCTTGCAGCTATCCCAGTTACTGGCTCCACCATAGAGTTATATACAATAATACAACGTTGTGTCACTGCCGTGTAGTTTGTTCCACATTAGTTTGCAGGAAACTGCGATGCCACTTTTTCTTCCACTACGAGTAAAAAAACATGTGGCTATTAACACTTGCAGACTCTACACAGTTACTGTTGGAGTCTACGAGTGGGATATAAATAAAACAAAATATTTTCCACCACCCAACTGGTGAAAGGAAAGCAAAAGGGTTTGGGGCCTCTGATACCGCTCCCTGGATTATTTAAGGAATGTCACACTCGCCGCCAAAATATTTGTAAAAAGCAGATTGAAGATCAAGAAACCGGATGTTTCAGAAACCTTTGAAGTGGTTCAGTGTTCAATAATTTGCAAAAAATGGGTCAAGAACTAGCATTTACCGTGTCCTCCCTCAAAGCATTCCATATTGGGACAACCCTGACTGAAATAAAGTTACGACGGTAGTCCAGATGGAAGGCTGGAACCGCAAGTTTAAAATTATGACCTCGCGTACGGGAAATACAAGGCGCCAAATCAAAGAAAGGGGAAGATCTACCCCATTTAAATGATGAGGAATTTTATACGTGAGGACAAGATCAAATTTAATTCTTCTAAGCTGCAGCAATTCCAGGTTAAGCCTAGCGAGACGAGTTGGGTAGTCCACTTTTCTAAGCCCAGGGAGGCCCTTCGTGAAGCGCCGCTGCACTGTTTCGTTCTGGTCTATGTCCCGTATCGGGTGAGGTGACCAGACAGGGGTTGAATACTCCAGGAGTGGTCGAACGAATGCCTTAAAAACCCATACCTTTTTCCTGGATATTTACTTGGTTTTTGCATTCGTAGTGGAAGTACCATACAGTCAGTCTCCCGCAAACATAATATGGAACAAACTAAAGAAATAACGTAGTACAGTAAGCCAGCCAACACTTTCGTTTGTCGGAGTGGCCTGACCCGGATTCGAACTGGCTACCCGGTTCCTTCTCCATTACCTATGACAAAGTGAAATTCAGAATGAGATCCTAAAATTCGGCTAAGGGGGTCTTAAGCCGCCCGCACACTGAGCGACTTGGCCGCACGGCCAGGTCGCTGCAGCCAATGAGAATGCTTACCGTTTATGTAAAACCACGCACTAATCATTTTCATTGGCTGCAGCAAACTGGCCGCGCGGCCAAGTTGCTCAGTGCGCGGGCGGCTTTAGGAGGGATATTAATTTGCTAGTTTCGCAGCCCTGTGAAGCAAGTCGGTTTCATTATTCGTTTATGGCCTATATTGAAACGTTTAAAAGGCCAGTTTTACGATTTTTTTCAGTTTGAGTAAAGACCTTGTTTGTCTATTTTTTGTTACCAAATTTTAGTCTTAACTCCGGGGTTTTTTTTAGAGGGAGGGGGGGGGGGGGGGGGGCACTTTCCCCCCCCCCCCCTCCACGGGTGCGCCACTGCGTTCCTCGTATACTACAAAAATCGATTCTCTACAGTCGAAAAAACAATTGCTCAAAACGGTGCAATCCTTTAAACTTTAAAATGTACTACAAAGACTTTCCATTAACATTGAGGGAAAGGTGTACAAGTTGACGTAAATTTTAATGAAGATATAAATGCTTAGTTTGGAGTTTATGGAGACTGCCTTGCCCCCATCCTTTCAACTTATCCTCAACTTACGTACCCGTCCGTCGGTATCAAATTAAAAATTGTCGCACCAGCTTGAAGCTGCTTCCACCGGCCACGGTATTTTTTCTACCCTATTATACATGGTCGTTTTACGGCTGCTGCCTTATTTTTAACTTATTAGGAATGTCTACATTTCTAAAATTATTAAAAGTCAGGTATAATGCAGGATTGATATTTACCAAGTACATTCCAGTCTCCAGCGCCCCCCCCCCCCCCCCCCCCCCTGTCACCACTATAATCGGTAAAAACAAGTGTTTGTTGTGATGGATATAAGGTCACTAAAAATTAATGAAGTGGGTTTCAGGAGCGCACGCATGGGTAATTTTTTCTTAGCGCATGAAACGTTTTTTATGACATTGTCTATAAGAAAACAAAACTACCAATCACGCGTCAGCACTTTCGCCAAACATTACCTGGAGCCGATGACCACCAGCTCTTTGCTCCATTCTTATAATCGCCACGAAATGAATCAAGGATCGCTCAGAGGAATGCCACAACTAAAAACTTGGATCTAAAAGAATGGCTTTTACCAAATGTGCAACTTTTGCACGCTGATACTGGCATTAAAACATAGATATTGTCCTCCACAACAAAATGTAAGTTACTGATTTCGTTTTGTTTGGTCAAAAAAAAACAAGTGGGTACCGGTCTTCTGTACAGTTCCTCAACTTCCAATGTTGAGGCGCACACCTTTATCATGCACTACAACAGCTATCTCTATTGTACTAATCTAAAAGCAGTAGCCATTACAATTGCCGGTAAAAAATGTGTCAGCTTTTAAGGCCTGTTTTACATTTTAGGCGTAATTGTCAGCTTTTAGGCCGAATTTTAACCAGCAGTTTTAATTTCGTAACTAGCAGCTAACGGAGATATGGGTTGTATAGTAAGCCTATTCAATTTTGCAACACGGTGCGCCTTCAGGCACACAGTTGCAGTGTAACAACGTAACGCGCAACGTAGCCTATATAGATCAGTGGTAGTAGGGAAGTGACGAGAGAGACACTGTTGATGAAGCCAACAGCGATTCGTAGCAAATTGACGTTGCCATGGTAACATGATTTTAGGCCTAATTTTAAAAATGCAGTTTTAATTTCGTAAGTAGAAGATAGGCCTAATGGAGAATTTGGTTCGACGGTAAGCCTAGTCATTCATGCAACAATGCGACGAGACTATTTAAACGAAGGCAAAGTCCATTTGTTTTTATTGAGGATTTTAATTTAGGATTTTAATTCGACGATCAAAGGTTATTATTTAATTTAGTTACGTCGAAGAAGTCTATTAGCTATGAGGAAGTAACGATTTTTTAAAATTTGCCATGTTATTTAACTAACTTCTCACACTGAATCTAACGTTGTAAACAATGGTCGTCAATATCTGGTACCGTTGCGAAGTTGAAAAAAGCGACGGACGGACGGACGGACAAAGTCGTTGCAATATTCTTCTCAACCGGTACGGCTGTACAGAAGACTAAAAAGCCATAGCCCGCATCTGAAAAATCACTAATAAAACGTAAAAAAAAAGAACACCGTCCGTTCGCATCAAATTTTTTTAGTTCCACCCCCGAGAACCACTTAATTAATTTTTAGCGGCCTAAAAACTAGTAATCCACGCCCAAGCTTTGTTTTTGCTCTGTCCTTTTTACGCCTGACAATCTCACCAGAAATCGAACTCTCCATTCAGTTCCAGCCAACGGCAATGCCTCTTCCGCATTTTCCACCCTCGCTGGGGTTTAGTTCAATCTTATCCGACCAATGCCATTCGCTGCCGGTTTGTGTACTGGGTGCGCGCGCACGCGCTTGTGTGTGTGTGTGTGTGCGCGCGTGTGCGTGTTTGGGGCTGTCATGGCGGCTAATTCTAGGTTATCAACAGTTTTAAATTCGTTTAGGAATTTGATTACAGCAGTTATTTGATTTGCAGATTGCATAACGTCGTTCCTAAATTATGATAACTGCATTACTTCTCACTTCTCAGCTTACGATTAATAATTGTTTAGATTTTGAGATGTTCCTGGGAGCATTTAGTTCTCTCTCTCTCTCTCTCGCTCTCCTCGACTGGCTGTTGCAGTCGATAACAAATTTTCGATGTGTCTAGCAAAGCTAACTAGTCGGAAGTAGTCGAACAAGAGATTAAGGATGGGGCGAGGGGTAATCGTCTAATTGGAAAATCGCATAATTGGAAGAACGCATACAGTATCACGGAAAATCGTATAATGGAAATCGTCTAATGTCCCTGCCTCGCTCACGCTGCCGCGCTCGCTGCGGCTATACATATAACATAAGAAACTGCAGGTGTATTATTGTCCAGTTAGACGTTTATCCATTATACGATATTCCAATTAGATGATTTTCCATTACACGATATTCCGTTTCGATTATTTTCCAGATTTTTTATTTTTTTGCTGATAATAAACAATTATCCCATTAGACGATTTTCCAGTTAGACGTTCATCCGACGCCCCATTGAGGATTTAGAAATTTGATTTACAGTTAAAACGGTCTCAAACGTTAATGCTGTAGCTTTTAAAAAAAAAA
>JAHWFP010164168.1:0-28937 GCA_023313725.1 Lithobius niger
CCATTAAAGAGGGCCTGTCCCATTTTGGGGACAAACCAGAGTTTGTCCAGATAACAAAAAAGCTGCTGCATTCAACACATCAAGCAAATCAGAATTATCAAATGTATCTTCAGGAAGAAAATAGAAAGGTACAAGAAGATAAGCGAAAGAAACAAGAGGCTATGGAAGAAGAAAGACGCAAGAAAGAAACTGAAGAAGAAATAAAAAAGAAGCAGGAGGATATTGTACAACTAGAAAAAGATCTACAGATTCCCAAAAAATCAGAAGC
This sequence comes from Lithobius niger, assembly GCA_023313725.1. Taxonomy (NCBI): domain Eukaryota; kingdom Metazoa; phylum Arthropoda; class Chilopoda; order Lithobiomorpha; family Lithobiidae; genus Lithobius; species Lithobius niger. The sequence continues at coordinate 269 of JAHWFP010164168.1, forward strand.
AAGCCAGAAAAAGTATGCAGACAAGATGATCCGTGAAGCTAGTGAGCGATTAAAAAAAAGCTTACAGAACAATGACTTAACAGAAATGCAGTTAGCACAGGGAATGTTAGGAGCCCACGCACTAAGACAAGAAGAACGGAAAAAGGAAACAGAAGTAGACCTCTTGGAACGACAGTCGGCAAACGAAAATCGACCATTATATCAAAATTTCTTACAAAAAAAAACTAGAAAAGAGCAGGCCTGCTCGGCTATTTGTTAAAATGAAAAATAATGCAGTGCAGAGAAGCAGACTGTGCCTATATTGTGGTAAACTTATCTTATTATCCCTCGTTTCATTGAATAGCCTAAATACAAATGTAACGTACGCGTTTTTCATTGGATTACATTTTCTTGTACGTGTTATGGTGCACCCTGTGAACTTTTCAAAAATCTGCTTTGAAACTTAGGCCTATTTGCCCCAATACTGGTGTGCGGTTAAATAAATTTTACAAAAATACAGATTTTAGTCACATTACACTAACTATTTGCTCACTATTTTAACATACGTTCTCACTTTTCTCACTAAATTCGGACGAAATTTTGCTGGAAACCCTGCACTGACACAATCCTGCAACTCATCACTTACTTAAGGTTCAGATTACTTTGATTGACATGATCACTGACCATAATAATAAAAATCAAATCCAAACATTGTCGAAAAACTACACGAAGAACATTTCGCTTTTGATGTTTCAACTCACCATTCAAATCAGTTTTTTTGTCGAACTATCTGATGCTGACAATCCCAAGGCAGTGACTAAAGTTTTTTAAAAATAATTTAGCAAAAACTAAAACTAAATTTTAACCATATATTCCTCAAAACTTTGGTCTATTTCGTGACTTTCCCACCAGGTGGGGCTCTTCCAACCTCCCATGGACCCATGACGTTAATATGCCCATAAACTGGGGGAAGTCTAGTCATTTAATTTAAAAGACAGCTACAAAATGATCAAGGAAGGGACCAGATCATAAGAACAACCAGGAGACTACAAAAGGTGTGCTACCTAGCTTGTTCCATGACTACGTACGTGCACTTCCATACGATGCTAGATTAGCTTGGCCTTACGAAACTTTACGACCACCGCATTAGAGGTAACCTACTTCACACCTACAAAATTCTGAGTGGGACTGATCGCACCGGGGCTAAGGGGTACTTCACCTTGGCCCCCTACGTTGGTACTGGTGGACACCGCCTCAAGCTACAACGCACACATGCCAACACCAATGTCAGGAAGCACTTCTTCTCATATCGTGTGATTGACCACTGGAACCGGCTTCCTCATAATGTGGTTGAAGCCAGATCTGTTAAGGGAAAGAAGGCAGCCTACGACAAAACACTTTCTGTCAAGCAGTAAACTGTCTCTGCTCAACCAACCATACAAGCTTGGCATTGGTTCTATATTTTGTTTAAGTTTGTCAGCAACAAAAATTTCACTTGCAACTTAAACACTTAAAAAACTCAAAAGCCCCCCCCCCCCCACCAATCCATAGGAGACCCCATGTACAAAGAAACAAGTATACATTAGTTACAAAATCACCAACCTATTCCAGAGCCATCTTGTCTCAAGTGCAATTCTTGAAGGGAACCACCAGTTGTGCAGACAGAAGGTGCCACCTTATTAAGGAGATTCAAATGCTGTTTGTCGCCAATTGATGAAGCAAATTCATCATCGAAGTAAAGGTCTTCCAATTCTACTTTTTGATTGCTCTGCAAAAATTGATCAAAACATCAAAATACAAGGGGCAGCAGATCGATTTTGTTTTCTACTGCCTAACCTACAATATACATTACTTGCAATTTATAGCATTCCTTCTTGTATTGCAATCTCCCCCTAGAGAAGAATAGGTCACACCTTCCAGCTCAATAGCCTTCATGTGCACATGCACAGCGCACTCCTATAAAAGCGTTGGCTTGGGCCCGTTCCACATCTTTCGTTCCTCTCAATTGTTACGTTGGTAACTCAAGAGGGTAGGGCTGGCACAATTATAGTATTTTTTCGGTTAGGCAATAGAAATCAAAATCGACCAGGTACTCCTGGTAGTTTGATGTTTCTATCTGTTGACGAAAATATACATTACCTGCAATTTATAGCATTGGAGTAGACCTCGTCACCGATGGTGGTGGGTCCAACGTAACAAGTACTCTACGACAAGCTGGCTTCCCCCAGTGTCTACAGACTTCAAAAACCTGAAGCTAAGGGAGAGCAACGAAGGAGTAAGTAGACGTTGGGTTCCCCTGGATTCCCCGAGGGGACTGTGCGACGAAACTAATAAGGAGGGAAAAAAGTAGCAACGTACATTATGGGTAAAATTAAAAGAAACCAAAAAGTAAAACATTCACAGATGGCTCACAGGTTCAGAGGGGCGAAGGATGAAACAGCCACAACAATAAACAGGTAAGCTGAATTACCTTCGGTTTTTATGCAACTGGATGCTTGAGTTTGAAGATCAGCAGGACGAGCAACTTGACTGTCATCTGGAAGGGACAAACGTGCTTCTTGAAAGTAGAAAAAATAAGGAGTAGGACACAAGGACAGTTGAGACGACGTGTAGATAGGGCGATTTCATAGCGGACGAAACATCAAGGAGGTGATGGAAATCACAATGAGACTCATCGAACAGTAGAACACATGTTGCGTAGAAACGTCCCAAGTCCGCAAAACAAAGGGTAGAGGACGACGAACGGTCGGGCGAATGAATAGGGAGGTGAACGTCTTCTGATCAGACCTGGTTTATATGAATGAGAACCCGGTGTAAATTGTATAAAATGGGAGCATGGAATTAACTGAAAACGGCAGGGCCGTGAAGTGGTGAAAGTTGAAGAGGTCTGCAATGTCTCAGGAGCCGGAGCCTCGGATCAGAAACAAAGGAAGGGATGCCTGACGAACGCCGGCATTGAGGTCGAGAACGAAGTACGGGGCACGGAGAAGCCTTGAAAGATGGTGAAGGTTGCAGCCGTGTAAAACTAGCAGCATGGATGTTAAGGAGGAAATTGTAGTTCAGCGTCAGACGGTGGATTGCTGGATAGAGTCCGTGTCAGGAGCGAAGTGGTCGATTGGCGCCAGTTCCGTTCTGTTTCAAGCAGCGAAGGACTGTAGGGGAGAAGATGCAAGTTATCCGTTAAGTGAGGAAAATGATCTGAGATGATGAGGTAAGGGTTCACACAAGGCAGGTGCTGTTGCTCATTTCTTAATGGTTGTAAGAGAACATGGAGTCAGCTTCTCAGTGCAGGCGGACGAACAGGAGAATGCAAAAGAACAAAGGGTTTTATTGGTGCATACAGAAGCCCAGGGCAACCCCCTTGGTTTGCGCATGACACAGAGCATGGGGCAGATGACGAGTGGCGTTGTTGGAAATAATGCATAAGTCCTGGAAGACGGGCATGAACTGCGTGGTGTTGTCGAATCGCCAAACAGAACACGCACTAAGGGCATGGAATGAAGAGGAGGCGTATGGTGAAGCCCAAGGTGTCATCAAGCAATCGATGGAAGCAGGAGAGTCCTTAACTGCGGTTGCTGCGCCAGTTGGTGAAGGACCTGAAGAGGGGAAGGTATTGCAGGTTTCAATGCAATCCCTAATGGCACGGGAGACACATGGGAAGGTGTAGCCAGTGGAGAGGATGGGGCAGCTGGCTTCACAGTGCGATGAGGGTCGTGGGGTTGATGCAGAGCGTTACTAACGTGTTGAGCAGTAGGAGGCGAACGACCATACGGAGCCCTGCAAGTTGTGAATACAAAACAGTGTTCAAGATGCCAAGACGGGCTTGCTTGCAATGGCGAAAATGAACCTAACCTGTTGCTTGCGAACTTGTTGTCGAGGACGAGCTGTTCCAGACGCAGGTTCAATGTCCGTTGTATGAAGGGCAGCAGATTCTGTTGAGATGGTGCGGGTCGCAGACAAAATAGATGCAATGGTCAGACGAAATAAGCAAGATCGTCCTGTGATAATTACAGGCCTCAAATGATGGCTGTTCGTAGGGTCGTTACGAAGTCGGACAACAAACTGGGACTAGAAAACACAGACTTGGAGGTGTCATTGGCGTTTTGTCAGAAAACGACGGAAAGGTGACCGTAGCACAGGTTGAAACTACAGAAGATCAACGTGGTGGGGCGGCCGGTGACATGACTGCAGCTCTAGGAATGAAAGGGTTCCGAACGGGAATTGTTGCCGAAGGGAATGCGGGAGCATAGGGATGTGGATCGGCAGAAGAACGAACCAAAGCCGCAGCAAAAAACCAAGAGGCGATTGTTCGTTGGAATGCCTGTGGTGTGAGCTAACTTCTGGGGGATGTTGATGGAAGCGAAGGCGAAGGAACCTTGAAAGGAGGTGAATGATTTGTTGCCGTAGTAGTTGATGCATGGGGAAGCTTCTTCGTTGACGGCTTCTCCGGTAGAGATGATGCCTGTTTAAAGGACGGCGAACAACGCGAAGAAGTATCGGCCGACGAAGGAGCACTTGTTTTTCTGGACGTCGGCGGAGCAGACGTAATCTTCCAGGCCTTAGATGATAAAAGAGCAGCCTTCTTTGCAGCACGAGCAGCAAGAAGATCCCTGGCTCATTTGCGAGCGTTCTAGGCAGAGTGAAATTCGGACTTCCACTGGTTGACTTTAATCAGAGCACATTCCTCCTCGGAGATTGTCTGAATCTAGTGACTCTGCTTCTGCCAGGTCTGGTTCGAAGGTCGGAAAGGCCAAGGAACGAAGCCCTACGACGAAGGCAGGGTAGGAGAAGCAGTGTCGGAGACCTGCTGACAGCAGAAGTGACAACGGAAGGATTATCCCCTGTGGTAGCAGCAGTGCTGACTTTACGAAGGACGAAGGATTGAAGAGGTAGGTCGAACACTGATGGTGCAGTTGTGCCGGCGAAGGCGACCTACTGTCAGCAGAAACTACAACCAAAGAATCATTCACCGAAGTAGCAGCAGTATTGAGGCGCGACAAAGGAACGAAGGGCGAATGAAGGTCCAATCACTGACGGCACAATGGTGGCTGGTGTAGGCGAAGAGGACCTGCTGTCAGCAGAAACGACAACCAAAGGACCATTTGTTGTATTAGCAGCGGTGTCAAGGTCTGATGAAGGATGCAGGGCTGATGACGTAGGTACAATTTAGATACAATAATGCCTGGCGAAAGATCTGGCGAAGGCCACGGCTGCCTGCCTGTCTCCCCCTCCTTGCGAGTTGTCATTTGCCCTAAGAGTTTCGCATGGTTGGCAGAAATGAAGAGGGATAGTGCTGAAAGCATATAGCAGCAGACAAAGAGTGGAAGGGTCAGAAGCTTCTCCTGAAGAAGGGGTAAATGCATGAAGGAGTCAACGTATGGAGCCAGTGGCCAGTAAAGTGGACATGGTTGGGGGGGGGGGGGGGGGGATTAAGGCTTAATGGCGCGTCGACAACTTGATCAGTAGCGCCAACCTCAGTCACAGTGCAGTGGTCCGAGTTGCCACTGCACTACACATTACAGAGATGTTATTCAAACCCCTAATCTAAATCTTGTCATACATCTGTACCTCCTGCAAAAATTGAAAAACACCGGACAGGAGGACATGGTTGGTCGGTGGCAGATACTACCACTGGTGGTGTTGCAGGCATAGGATCCTGCAGTTACATTCATGTAACGTTGTTCTGTTGTAGTGTTCTTTCCTTCTTTGATTTTCCTGTGAAGGACGACTGTCTAGAAGAACTGTCACTTCACATCTTCTAGACGGTCGTCAAGTGAAAGGTAATGACCTGGAAGACCTGTAAACGAAAGGCAGCAAAGGTCAAAGGTCTGGAAAACTGCAGGTGATCGTCAATGCAGGACGAAGGTTAGCAAATATGGTAGGTGTGGACGAGCGACCGTCTAGAAGAGGCTGCAACGGCAGGAGCGAAGGGCGTCAGTCTGGAAAAAGAAGGCGTCAATGACGAAGGGTGCAGGAGCGTCTAATGATGCCATGGGCATGGCCATGTCGAGAGATGTGAAAGCGCAGAAGCTGTGGCCTGATACGAAGGATGGGGCAGCAAACTGTGTTGATCTTCTGTGTACGATACCAAGCTGCGGGCTCACACCGCCAAAGCGTGTAGTTGGAGCCTAGCCTAGAAGAAGTTTATTATTTGTCTCTGATTTTTGAAGAAGTCTTGAATGACGAACGGGTGCCATAGCCTGTGTTTCGGATGAGAACAGATTACAGTTGTGTTCAAAGATGGCCAAGGTGCAAAAACCACGGTCTGGCCAAAGGACAGGACACATGGCGAAGGGACCGCCAGCAGTTGCAGCAGGAACCGTCAGGAGGGCGCACCATCAAATCAGGACAAAGACGTTGTAAATGAATCCAGCAGGAAACAACGGCCTTGGTAGGAGGGCGAAGGACGAAGGGCAGCCGAAGAGCTCAGCAGGCCGTAATGAGGACCGGCCGCTAAAAGCATTGAAGATACCACAGGATGGAGAAGGCTGAGAGGAGACGTCAGGTGAAGGGCCAGTACAGGGCACATTTGCCCACAGTAGCTTATCGTCAACCAGTTAAGCTGCAGTCGTGTACAGGTTTTGCTGTACGTTTTTGCCAGTCATGTAAGCCCTGAAAGCGAAGGCACACCCAAGGCGAAGGCCCCCAGTTCGTTTGTAGGAGAAAGGACGGTATGGCAGAGTCTTAGCAGCACCTTCGGTTACCGAGGGGTGAGGGTAGCCGAATGGCTGTTGGCAAAAACGAGTCGACGAACGAGGAGCGCTGCTTGTGAAATCCCAGAAGACTTGTTGCGAAGGCGAGCAGGAGCAACAGATAAAGGCCCAGGAGAACGTGAAGAGCTTTTTCTCAGAAGAGCCAGCCAAGGCAGTAGCCAAACAGGACACCAAAGCGGCGTTCAGTGCGAAGAACAGGTCCGAAGGTACCGAAAGAAGGCAATGGAGACGAACGGCAGGTGGCACTCGGTGAGTGAATCACCGACGAATGGTCCAACGAAGGGCGTGATATCCATTTGGTAGTGGTCAAGTAGACGAAGCAGAGTAGGTCGCAAGCAGGCGTAAGCCTCAATGCGACCACTGCAAGAAATGCCGGGAGGTCAGGACAAGTCCAAGGGGCCACGGCACTGCAGTGCCAAAAGCAAAGAGTATTGGAGAGCCGAGGAGAGCGACCATGTACCGTGGCAGCTAGAGAAGAAAGATGTGGAGCGGTTCCAAGCCAACGCTTTTATAGGAGGAGCGCATCACGCATGCGCAGATGAAGGCTATCGAGCTGGCGGGCGTGGCCTATTCTTCTCTGGGGAGATTGCATTACAAGAAGAAATGCTATAAATTGCAGGCAATGATATCTCCGTTGGCATATAAAACCTATTTTTCATAGCACATCAGCATTTCACAAGAAGGCTGATGTGCTATGCGTTATTGTCTGGCATTTTATCTTAACCTTCTGCATCCTTATGTACCAATTTGCCTTGTATGTGATCACAATATTACAGCTGACAACGATACGTAATGGTCATCTAATTTAATAAGTAGAAATGTGTACATGGTTACTGCAATACAAAAATCGTAAAAGAAGATATAGCGCTTCTAATGGACACTTAAAAGTCAGAAACGAAATCGTTGACTGATCAAAACGAATGAAACCTCTCCCAAAAGCATTGATGAAAATGACCGAAAATAGGCATAACAGGTAGATGCCTAAAAAATCAATGAACCTGAATGCATGAGACGAATCAGTTGAGACAACCAGAAATGGATACAAGCTCAACAGGGTAGTGGGCAGCACCTTGGGGCACCTTCTGAATTTAGGCAATTAAAAGGTTAAACCCCTCAAAATGCTAACAATATCGAGGTAAGTATGTTAAAAAAAACGGAACTTGAACACTGTTTAAAATTAGTTTTTACTATTCTAAAATACTTACCTTCAGTGTATATGCGTAAAATCGCCTATTTTATCCTTTTCATTGCCCAAATTAAGATAATTTAATATTTTTCCAATAATCTAGTATAATCTAGTACCCACCATAGGCACTGCTGGCATGCCTTATTAAAACCTGTAGTGCCGCCATCTTTTCATATCACTTAACAATCACCGGATTCAACATAACAGGGTTCTACTGAAGGTAAGTATTTTAGAATAGTAAAAACTAATTTTAAACAATCCAGTGGAGAATGATCAGAAAGAGACAACAGTGAGAACTTCGAAGCATATCCCGAGTTGATGTGCGATGAGCCAGGTAGAACAAACCTGATCAAACACCACATAGAAACTGGCAATCATCCCCCGATTGCTTTACTTCCTTATAACATGCATCCCAAAAAGAGAGAATAGATGGATGGTATCCTTAGGGAGATAATTAAAAAGGGTGAAGGTGTTCTGCCCCATGGACCATGGGATTTCCGGCTTTCCTTTGACCCAAAAGTGATGGTTCGTTTCGTCTGTGAGTGAATTATCAAAAACTGAACGAGGTCACGGTCCGTGATCAACACCCATTACCCTAGGATGGGTGAGCTTATCGATGTTATTTGCCAACCTCGATATATAGCAACTTTAGATCTTCACAGTGGTTACTGGCAGGTTCAGTTGGACGAGGAATTGCAAGAAAAAGCAGCATTCATTTGTCCTCAAGGATTTGTTCAAACCTAGTGCTCATGTTCGGCCTACACAATTTGCCTCCTTCATTTCAGTGGCTTATCAACCACTTGATGTTGGACCTGCGGGCAGTGGGAGTGGTCACCAATATTTATGATATAGTCATCGCTTCATCCGACTTTCAAACCCATGTCACAACAATTGAGAAGGTTTTAGAAGGGCTTTGCAAAGCGGGACTCGCATTCAACATGGACAAGGTATAGATTTGCAACCCGAAATTAAGGTTTTAGGCGTTATAATCTCCTCGGAAGGCATTAGGGTCGACCACCTAAAGTGGTTGCTGTATGCTCCATGTCTCCTCCAAGGAATGTGAAGGAGGTCTCGCAACAATTTTTAGGCCTTACATCGTAGTATAGGAGTTTGTCAATGCCTATCTGTTCGTGTAGCGTTCCCTTTTTTGAAAGGGTCCAACACCCAAATAAGATTTCCTCCTCAAGGGCCTCATTTGACGTGCGGAAGGAAGGGGTTAGAGCTTTGGTCTTGCCACGTAAATAGGGTGCAATCTCTAGAAGTTGTTCGGTTCACAAAGAATCTCAGTGGTTGACTCACACTGGTTGGTTCGTCCCCCAGAAAGGGTGAAAGAGCAGGAATGATAAACGAGTGGGATCATTTGCAAGGCTTCTGTGTCTTGGTTGGAAGGATGCTCTTGGTGTCAAAGTGACTACTTTGTAGTCTTGGAGCTTGGTAGATCGTGAGGAGATCAAACATTAGGGGAAACCAAGCAGTCGCTGACCAATTGGGCGCTGCTAGGATAAACAGGCCGGCGGACCAGGCAATCTTGTGGAGGACTAACAACAGGTACCAGAAGAGGTAGTCCCAGGACAGGATGAGGGCGCCCACGGCCCTGAGCCCACGCATGGTCGTTCGGAACGGAGCTGACGGACTGGGGAAGTTTGGCATTGAGCTTCGTGGCAAATAGGTCCATTATTGGACGGTCCCATATGTTTAACAAGAGATTCACAGATGGACATCTTGAGGGCCCATTCTCCTGTTGGTGAGGACCGTCAAGATAGAGAGTCCGCAATGACGCTGCGACTGCCGGGAATATGCAAGGGGAGTACAGCTGTCTGAATTACGTCCATATTGGTGTTTACTAGAGCTGGTAACAGATTTATGCGCCTCCGAATGATCATACACCAACACTGCTTGGAAGAGAGTAGAGGTGGATATGCAGAGGCGGAGTATGGTGGAGGTGACCTGGAGTAGTGACGGGAAGCGGATCCCCCCACCCCCCACCCCCTTTTTCGACGGTAGGCCACTGCTGTCGTGTTGTCGATGTAGACTTGGACTGTCTTCCCTTACACGGTGTGGCGAAAATGGTGCAGGCATGAAGCTTGAGGACATTGATGTGGTCCTGGTCCCATGGTTGCCAGGCCCCCGAAGACTATGTGGTAGGGATTGACCGATACAGAAAAATACCGATCCGATCCGATACCGATATTTCCCCTCACTCCGATCCGATACAGATTCCGATACACCGATACAAAAAAAGTCAACAGGTCAAAAAGTCAAACTCATTCGTACCTCCGACCATAAAAAATACCCAGTCCACACTGCAGAAAGGGCTAATTGCAAAAAGCCGACAGTACGCACGCGTTAAATTCACTGAACCGCTGTCCCGATGACGTCACGGGATACAAGCGGTGCTATGCAGGAAGGTTTCTGTCAAGCTAGGCAGATTAGCCAATGCGCACGGAAGATGGTCGTATCGGCAAAATATCTGTAAATAAACACCGATACAGATCCGATACCGATGCACAAAAAATATCGATATTATCTGTAAATACAGATACCGATATTAATATCTGTCTATCCCTACCATGTGCCCGTCAATGTGGACTTTGATAGCAGCCCTTTTGTCAGTCTCACCTGAGGTGCCGTAGCTGACCGTGTGACGGATGCCATTTTGCTCTCGTCCAGACATTCTATCTGCATGCCGTGGCTGTACCAATGTAGAACGCTGACCAAACACCCCAACGTCCAGAAATGAAGGGGAGGATGCACATTTGTTTGTTTCAGACAGCGTATTACTGGGCAAAGTATTATTACAATGGTGCCATTTGTTATCACTATTACAATCAATTTTACATCTTTATTTTATGTTTTCCCATTACTCTACTCAATAATCTTCGCATAAAAAGCTGCAACATTGGACTTCGTGTTGTTCTACTTGTTGTCTTGGTAGCGTTTTGCTATATCTGATGCCTGCGCTAGTGTCATTGACAGTCTTTCATGGCGCATCCTCCTATCATGCGTCCTTGGTAGAGATTGGTTAGGGCGCGCATCGGTACATGGCGTAAATGGCAGCTTTGTTGCATTGGTAGACAGCTTATTGATTCGCGAAACATTTCCGAAACATTTTCCCAATTAGCTTGAATTAGCTTGGATAAAAGAGCTTGAATTACGTCCATATTGGCGTTTACTAGAGCTGTGACACATTTATGCGCCTCCAAATGACGATACACCAACACTGCTTGGAAGAGAGTAGAAGAGACTCGGGGGAGAGCGACAATCCATCCCGCAACAGGTTGTTGTAGGGGTTGCGTCATGAGCTTAGTCGCTAGCGTTCATTCCAAACACGATCAGCATTACATGATTGACACACGTTCAAATCCAGGCTAGTTTGACCCAGAAGAATCTTGCTTCGAAGAAGACAGAGTATTGAGACAAGCTGACGTACTTCTGGGTTTGCTGTAACATGTCGGAGTTTTCCTCCCATATAGTACGCTCATGTTAATCGAAGCTTAGCGGTGTGCATCAAGGCCGTGTACTCGGACCCATCCTTTTAGTCTATACACTAATGATGCTTTTGAGGGCACTAAATCGTCCATTCGGGGTTTTGCTGATGACACCAAAGAATCCCAGAACACGTGTGCCAGGGAAGACTTTGCAGCTCTTCAGCGGGATCTGGGTAGGATTGTGAATTTGACAAAGGAAGCGCCGAAATGACTAGACATTGCGAAATGCCACATCCTGCGAATTGGGTGGCGTCCGGAGAAGCTTGCCTTTCTTTATGATTGGTGGCATGAAGTTGCCTGAAGTTACGACCGAAAAGGACTTGGGAGCAGTTGTGTCGACAAATGGGAAAAGAGCAGACCAATGTGCTGCTGTCGCTGCAAAGACGTGGCGGCTAACAGCGGTGATTATAAGGTTGACGGTGATCGTCGGATTGATCGACTATTGTTACCACTATGCCGATCGGGACTAACACCAGGAAAAAATAGCAAATGAACGGAAATGCGACGAAACTAGTAAAAGGAAAGAAGAAAACCCGAATGCACAGAAAACGGACCAGACTGAAAACCTGATCTTCAAAAACGGACCATGGTGAAAACCCGAAAACTTCAAAAACAGACCGTGCTGAGGGACCATGTAAGGACGGATAAAGTGCCAGCATGGAGAATACTGACATGCGATGTGGAAGTAACACCAGGGAAGAAGGGACTAAAGAAAGGGAAGAAGGGACTAAAGAAGCCACCTGCCTCCTTTTTGCTGATGTTGCTGCCAGCCCCAAAGACCAACCCCAAAGACCAACCCCAAAGACTAGACAAACAGTTGATTCTGAAAGAAATCACGCCAGTCCTAAAGCTGCATTGGCCCAGATTGTACAGCCATACGACAGCCAGAATAAAGTAGTGAACAATAGTGTAGAAGAATATAGGGATGCAAGTGCAATATAGTGTAAGTGAAGGGTACACTACTGTAGTGAGGCGGAAGCGACATCGAAGTCGTGCACCTGTTGTAGTTGGCTCTGGCAAGAATGGTACTCTGCCAGGTAATAATGTTGCTGACCTGAGGCAAATGTTGTAACAAACCCACACCCTGATACACAAGTTTACCATATTGCTGCGCATTTGCAGGATCAAAATATATGGGTGGAAACTGAAATGTTTGGCACGACGAGTAGACTATGCATCTTTTAAAATCTTGATATATGCTGAAGAGGTTAGGTTAGGTCTGTTTCGAAAATGTCAACAATCAACGTTTTCACGGTCTGGGTGACAGATCTTATCACAAAGTGTCAACAAAATACAGTGAGGTGTCATGATAAAAATGTTAAGTCAAAGTTAACTCGCTTTAATGGCTTTCCAACGAGAAATTTGTAACTGTAAAGGTCTTGAAGTGATACTGAACGAGGGATGAAGGTGGATAGGACAACCCATGTGAAAACCCTTGGTGTCATCGTCTTATGTCAAATGAAGGTTGGCCAGCAGTGTCAACATGCCGTCTAAAAGAGCTCACTTGGCCCTTGGTAGGATTAAGAGACGCTTCTGCTTTCTTAATGACTATAGTTTCCGGCTTCTATATTCGACGTTCGTGAGGCCACACATTGACTACTGGGTTCAGGCTTGGCGCCCTTACTTCGCTAAGGACATCAACATCCTTCAATCCATCCAATGCAGGGCCACCAAAATGCTGCCCACTACCAGGCATCTACCTTATGAGGATCGCCTGATTAAACTGAGACTGACTTCTCTGGAAGCTAGAAGGAACAGAGGGGACATGCTGGAGACTTTCAAGATCATCCATGGTTTTGAGTCGCTGGACCTTGCTCGCTTCTTTTCAAAAACCAATGGTCCAACGACTAGAGGTCACCACCTGAAACTTCAGATCAAACGATGTATCAAAAATATTGGCAAGAATATTTTTTCCCGCCGGATGGAACAGTTTAACGGTTGCTCTTGTTGAACGGAAAAATCTTAACCAATGGAAATGTGCCTATGACAGATGGACTGCATCGTAACTTTTCTGCCTCCATTTGGTGCTACAGGAACCCGATTCCTCGGCTAATAAAACCCTTTATGTTATTACCCCTAAAGACTTTTTATGATGGTAACGACTTTTGATACCAAATGATATTTTTATTTTTTAGCTTTCCTAATCATTTTGACGGTTGGCAATTAGCCACCAATATGTGAAAGTTTCATTTAACTGCCAACCTGAGTTTTAATTATGTAGCGACTTACCAGATGATCATGCGTTTCTGAGCTTTCTCTTTCAGATGTGCGACACTCACTTCGTTGTGATCCACATGGTGAACAAGATCTGGTTATTCTATGAATTTGAGTACTGTTGCGCATACATCCAACAAACTGGTTACAGTGGTTACTTGTTGAGGTACTGGGAGCCAATTCGGACTCGACGAGGTGCTGCAAAATTTCTAAGGGAAAATTATACTATTAATATAATAACGTCAATAAGATCCAACCATAGTCAATAAGATCCTACCATAAAATAATGCGAGAATAGAAAGTCAATTGGCCTTAATGAAGTTTTGGAATGTGAAATAACAATGGAGGGTTGATACACGGGTCAGATTTTTATCGACTGGACATTTTGACATTGCGCATTGGTATAGCACTACAGACGTACTGTATTATAGTTTATCGAGTTCTGCTGTGTGACTCTGTAATCTTAAGTACATGGCATGGTACCGATGACGACCAATTTTTCAGAAGTTTTTGCGAGTAAAAAAGTTTTCTTAATATTTTCTTAATATTTCTTCCTTTGATGCTTTGCAAAGGCTAAATCTTTCCCTTTTATCTAGGTTAAGCTTTTAATTATCATAAAGAATCAAGCGTTTCAAAACCATTTCGAAGATTCATGTTAAACTTTAAGTGTCTAACTGAACCAAAAGACGTTATATAGCCCTCGACAGGGGTGGATTGATAAGAAACCTAATGGCTATTCGCAGCAGCGAGTCCTCAGTTGGCAAACATGCTCGGATATTATTACGCCATATTGGGGGTCATGGTGGATCTTTAACATCCACTGATGCGCGCTGTCCATCCCTGGCCCTTAGAAAACGAAAATAAATTAGAATTAATTTAACATTAATTTGAAATGTTTATTTCCACAGTTTGATGACCACGAAAAGGGTAATAGTCCTGATTCTTAGCAAAAATCTCTAACACAATATCGAAAATTTCAGTTCATACTATGCATACCAGCAAATTAAAAGAAAAAATGACGTTAAGTCTTTTACCATTCTTCTGTAAAGAAACAACAACTAAGGCCGAAAGCATGCGCACGAACGTTCAACTACCAAAGTTTCCATCTGGCTTGTCCCTCGTGACTAGAGTTTCTAAACAGTTTCAGATCTTTCCAAAAAAAAAAGACTTACCAGAGTCTCCATCTTTACGCCATTTTGCTCTAGGAATTCTTGGGCTGGAAACGAACGAGTCTATTTTTACCCTATCTTCCTTCCCCTTAGAAATACGTGGGGATATATATATATTACAGTGACTTAACTTTTTACTTACATTTCATTAAATTCTTGCCTTGTATTCGCCCCACGAACCTACAACAAATTCAAATTGCTAAGGTGTATGCAATAATGAAAGCAATGTTAGTGCGATTTAAATCATTAGGGTCCTTATAGCCACAAAAGTACCATTTAATTTTATTAAGCTAAGCACTCACGATTAATTCAATCAGACCCGACTCTACACAGTCACATCAACTTGAGCTTTTTATTTATTTTCCTGTCACTAGAACTTATCATGGGGGTTGTCTCTCTTTTAGTCACTACTGTTAATGCTAATTATTTTTTGAGTTGTGGCCAGATGAGCACCGACATATTTGTAACAATTCCAGAAACGTTTCGAAGAATAATGGAGTATGTTAGCACGATTCACATGGATGGTTACATATTTCCCCCTCACAATGAGGTGTAATTTCTTGTGCAAATAAGTTTTATTAAGACTACATCAGTCGTTATATTTGTATACGTAAACACAAACCTTTATAAGTAACTTAGCGCAGATAATCCTACTGAAAACTCATACATTTCAGTAATTGAGTATTAATTTTAAACTGTACCTGCTTTGGAGCAGCTGACACGTGCATTTGAGGACTCCATACTCTTCGTGACAGCCTTTTATCAAACCTCTTATGCTGTAAAGCAAAGAGATGAGCAATAGAAAGAAATACTTATCCAACATGTAAGTCAACACACATGTATCTCGTTGCGACAAAGAGGTACCCAATACCAGAGTTTTCCTTACTCGATCAGATACCAAACCGTGGGTGGTATTTAAAACTTTTTGATTAAAGTACCCTATCTAAAGTCGATACCAAATTCTATACCAACTTCAAAATTAGTAATACAGTTCCAAAGTCCTCATCTAAACAATGTCCAGGCACTTTCCAGCTTTTCCAGGTTCAGAAGTTACATTTTCCAAGCCATTTTTCAGGCTCAGTATTCCAATTGTGATGCTACATTTATTTATTTTTAATGTATCGATGCTGAGGAGAAAACGTTACCGGATATTGTAGTTAAAGGTAAAAATTTGCGTGGGTTCTACTGATATTTTTCCCTTTCAACTATGGAATGTACACTGACAGTGTTTTCTAGAACGAAGCTTTCAATCAACTTAAGCTAACAATATATTTTTTAACAACCTCCAAATCATTCCTTGACCATTACTGTAAGTAAATTACAGGTATTCCCAGACTGAAATTAACAATCTGTCTAAATTCCATACTTTTCCAGCTAGCATACGAACACCGTAGTAATATTTCTAAAATTAACAGAACACCTAATATCAATAGTGCGCCAAGTCCATGTTTCGTAAATGTTTAGTAGAATGTGTATGAAAATTGTCAAATGTAAACAAGGAAGATACAATTTTTATACAATTAACTATTGCCTTTATTGGGAATCAAACCCATCACCCTTCAGCGTCAGCAATAAAACCACGGGGACCTGGATGAATTCCCACACCTGCGCATGCCGTTTTTTTCGTTAAGTAATTTTCAATTAAGTTAAATTTTCTAATCATCAGGTAATGTAAGTAAGTTGTAAGAAGCATTTAATGACTGCTTTACATCTGCTTTTTTATTGCTCTTCTGGGTCGCCGCAAATATTACCTCGAGGCTGCCTATTAGTCACTCCAAATATTCAAATGAAGAGAAACGACATGATCAACCCAAAAATGGTCAGACAACAAATGATAAAACAACAAAGGATCTAACAAAATTGCTCAACCAAAAAATGTAATGACTACACAACAAATAATTAACTAACAAATGACCAACCAACAAACTATTAATCAGGAAATATACTATCCCCTAGAGTGGACACTTGTAACATGTTGGAAGTTGTTGTGGCCTTGTTAAGGCTTAAAGGCAACATTAATTTTTGTCAAAATATTCCATTATAAATGCAGTCTCAAACACAGAATACCATCGGTACTCACAAATTTTCAATAGCTGTGAAGGTGATGTTATGTCTCTTCCTATCTTCTTCAGGCAACTTGGGAACGTGTTTTTCTCTGGCTTACATCACTATTGGTTAGATGGTCAATATTCGAATTTTTTCCACTCAAGTAGATACCTCTACTTGTACGCCTGGAGCTCCCATCGAAGCGATGGAAAGGAGATCTTCTCCCTCATTAAATACTTAATATCAGACTGCAGGCGTACAAGTACAGGTTTGGCTTATGCTTGGATATTCATAAGGCACTTCTAGCCCTTATAAACGGGACAGCAAGCCAATTGGGCTCGATAAGTGTTAAATAAATACGGATGCAAACATATTTACGTTGCCATGGCCAGTATGGCTGAGTGGTAGGGCTCCGGTCTTTGGTTTCAAAATCGTGGGTTCGATTCCCCACTCAGGCTTTCTGAAATTGAAGTCCAAAAGGCAACGTAAATAGGTTTACATCCGTATTTATTTAACTTCTTACCCTTTAGGTGAAAGGCCTTATGATTGATTGAAGGGTTGCAAGGGTCGAGTTTGTTTCTTCCACTTTGTTTCCTAAATTTTGACGGTCAAATTTCAATGGCAAAGTAAAAGACATTTGGTTACAAGTGAACGGAATCCTGATTGTGCAGAATTTCCACCCATGAAGATGAAGAGTATCTGGTTTTGGGTGGTGAGTCTTCCCCTCGTGGTGCTTTAGGAACCCCATGGTGAAAAGAGGAGGTACATCTATGATGCTACAAAAATGAAGGATCCTCGGGACAGTCGGATTTTGTTGACTACCTAATGGAGAAAAGAGAACGGAGGAAGTGCGTATGCAAACATCTTGTCCCAGGAGATGGTGAGGGCTTCAGTTGCCCAGGCTGTTGGGTCCAGAAAGGGGGATACGAAGTTCGGAAGTTGACGGTTCAACTTTGTGGCGAAAAGATCGATGAATGGGGTCCCCCCATTTGTGAAACAGAGATTGAGAAATCATGGGTCAAGCTTCTACTCCGTTATCGGTACTTCCTTCCTTCTTGACATCCTGTCAGCTCAGACGTTGAGCTTCCTCACGATGTGTCTCGGTTGAAGTGTCGTGTGAAGAGTAGAAAAGGTGTTACGTGTGAAGAGGCGTGACGTGTGACGAGGTGTAATGTTTCGTTCATAAGGAATAAGGAGTGAATCCTTGCCACTCTCCTCACGTAGGCAATTGCTGTTGTGTTGTCTGACATGATGGAGATTGGCTTTCTCTGAAGTATGCGACTCCAGCTTTAGTATTGGATGGCTCGATGTTCGAGGACGTTGTTCCAGGTCCCCAAGGTTTGGAGTCCCTCCAGCCGAGCTCCACAACCAGTCATTGATGCATCTATGAAGAGCAGAGTGTCAGGGGTTCGTTCGTGGACTGGAATTCAGAATTGGAAGATTCGATGGCTTTATCCACCAAATGATGCTTTCCCGGGGAAGGTTGTGTAGAGGAATCCAGTCTGTACAGGCTGTCTTTGGGAACCATTCTTCTTTTCGGAACCAATGAATCGCTCTCATCGCCATTGTCCGAGAGGAACAAAGTTTGTGTTGGTGTTGATGAGACCGACGAGTGAAGCAAGTTTCAAAGCTGTTATCTTCATCGGAAGTAATTTTAACAGAACTGTTTGAACCTTTGAAATTCTTTCTAGAGATGGTCGAACGAGAGAGTTACGAAGGATGAATTTTGTTCCTAGAAAGATGATAACTTTGGTCGGAATGAACCTTGATTTTGTGGGATTTACGCTTAGCCCGAGACGGAAGAAGGGTTTCAGAGATTTTCGAAGTTGGATTAGAAGCTCTTTACTTGTTTGTAAGTAGCCAGTCGTCTAATTTCAAGATATAAAAAATCAGTTGTCAAAATAAGCGTGAGCACCGATCTTTATTTGGTGAAGGCGGCAAACGATCGGATGAAAAATGGCTGTGAACACTTGCGGGGTTGTGCTTAACCCAAAAGGCAGAACTTCAAAAGGAGTTTGAAGTGAAGCAGAAAAGGTGAAAAACTGAAGAATTGGAGTCAAATATGTAGATAGGTGTCTTCAAGATCGATTGAGATGGTTTAATTCATCCCTCTGTGACGAGCTTCTGCGATGGATTCAATGGAAACGTTTCCGCATTGAAATGATCTTTGTTGATGTTATGGTTTAGTTTCCTCAAGTTGAAAATTAATCTAATTTTCCTTTTTTGATCACTCTTGCTGGACTCCAAAACCCTTTGTGTTTGCTGGTGATGGTTTTGTGGCTTCTTTTGAGAGAAGTTTTTGGGCTTCAGCTTCGAGAACAGGGTTTGAGGAATTTCTTGAATCCAAGGGAAGGGGGGGGGGCGGTCTGATAAGGTCGCAAGGGATGTAAATGGCAGAATGTAGCCGTTTTTGATTATTGAGAGAACATAGGAGCCTTTTGTGATTCTTTCCCACGCAGTAAGGTGATGTTTTAGTCTTTCCCCACCTGTCGGTGAATGGAGACAGGCTTCATAAGTTCATCGTAAATATTGCACACCCCTATCTCACTCTTGTTATCGGGAATAGGTTCTTTGTTTCTTCCACGAAATGACCCTCTTCCTGGTTTGGAGGATCATTACCTCTCCCTTTGGGTTGGGAGGAGACTAGGGCTGGCTAAAATCTCCATAGTTTATCCTCTTTCCTTGGCCTTTATTGTGTTGCTGACGATTAGGCCGAGTTTCAGGTCCAACGTTTTTTCGGAATGGTCCTACACCTGATTTCGATGACTTCTTGAAAACTCCAGTTTGTGGTTTGGGAACGGCAAGTATTTGGTTTTGTCCCGCAATTCAGGGGCAGCGATCTCCAAGAGTTGGCCATTGAAGAACTCCATTGAGTTATGAATTAAAAGTAGTTGGAGTCTCCCGATGTTGTCGGTGGGGATGTTGTCTTTTTGGAATGACGATGCTCTCTTTATGAATTCGACTATGTCTTCAATGATGATGTTGTCTTTCAATTCCAGATGTTTTTCTGTCAGGAGTTTTCAGAGAGGCCGAGGCTGCAGAGTAAGCCACGTCGGCCTGTGAATTCGCCCTTAAACCGCAACGCACTGTTACTTCGTCCTGAATTGCTGGAAGGGTATCTTGTTGACATTGGAGACTTTTAAAATCGAGTCTAGTTCTATGTGTTGCATTTCCGGGATGTATTCAGCTGCTTGAAAGGTTGTGTACCCCTTTTTTTCTGGTGCTTTGTCACCGACCGACCAGAAGAAAAAATGGGGAGGAAGTGGGTTCGACACCAATATCTTGTCACGTCCAGTTTTATGGGGATTCGTTCTCGTTGTTGGGAAGTTGTCGGAAAGTGACCTGGAACTGAGGGAGGTAGTTGAGATGCGGTTTCGAGTCCACGTTTGTGCAAGTCTCCATCAGAGAGTCGTCCGCATTTTCTTCAAAAGGAAGAAACTTTTTTTCAAAATTTCATTTTCTCACGGCAATGAAAAATAGAACCAGCAAAGTCATTCCACGGAACAAATTTGTCACATCTTTCCCTGTAAACGTCATCCGATTCAGTTTTTTTTTTCTGCGAGGAAACTTGAGAATCTACTTAGGAGGAGTATGTGGAGTTTTTCTTCGGTTTCACTTTCGGAATCGGTGGAGGCAGTGCTATCAGAGAGACATTGGGAAGGGCTTTGCTTGTATTTGTGAGTTGTTTGTTGGTGCCACTGGTAGAAACGTTGTTGAAATCCTTTAGGCAGTGTAAGATTGGCTTGAAGGCACATCAGAATAATCATCATCAAATTATACTTTACTCCTCTTGCGCGTGGATTTATGAGAAAGAGCATTTCTTTGTCAGTAACTATTAGACTTTCCATCTCTTTTTTATCCTGAAAGGTTTTCGGTGACACTACTGCGATGCGATGATGAACTCAAGGTGGCGACAGTGTCATATTCCGTGACAGCGTCAACAATTTTGTCAAGCGTTCTTCTTCTGACGTCGTGGGTACCCATTGAATCGCCACGGTTTTGAGACATTTGAAACCCCCTGCTGAGTCTTTTTGAAATTTCTCGACAGGCCTTTTTTTCCTCTTTTGTAATGAGCACATCAGTGGAAGAATCCTTGCGAAAAACTCTTCATTTCCTCTAGATTTTTCCCAGGATCATGTTTGCCTTCATTTTTCAGCGTCATCATTAGCTGTGGACTTTCTAGAAGAATTTGATGCTTTTTCGAGGCGATGCTTTTCTCTTGTTAGTTTGTCACGATATGTGAATATGAATATGAATATGAAAAAACCCAGCAGTAAGCAGAAAGAGCTTTTCTTTTGACACCAGGGTACCCACGAAGCTACCAGTTTTTATAACTGTAAGGGGCGATGATGGAAGGGAGCACGGTATCCAGTCTCTGTTTGAACTGCAGAACCGATGTTGCTTCGATGGTGTGTTGAGGCAGTTTGTTCCAGGTGTTAACCACACGGAAAGGAAGGGTGTTTTGGCGAAGGGACGTATTGCATCTCTTCTTAAAGAGTTTTGCCCCATTGTTCCGAGTGTCAGAGCTCACAGAGAGGGTGATCCATGCCTTGGCTGCAGGATCTTCACCATTGAGGATCTCGTAAGTGAAAATCAGATCACCTCTGATAGGACGGTAATTTAGTGTTGGGAGCTTGAGGGCAGCAAGCCGGTCGGGGTAGGACGCGTTTTTGAGTCCCACAACAAGTTTAGTGGCACGTCTCTGGACACGTTCCAGCTTGTCACGGTCCTCTTCAAAACAAACCCACCATGCTTGGCCTGCATACTCCAGAATGCTGCGAACTTTGCTGCGGTACAGCACGAGGAAGGTCTTCCTTGTGAGAGTTAGGAAGGTGGTCCGGATGATGGCGTGGGCCCCAAGCCTTAGCCACGGCAGCCTGAATGTATTTGGAGAAATTCAGGTCGCGGTAAATGACGATGCCAAGATCTCGTTGTGAACTCTTCTTTGTCATTGGCGTTCCTGGGCTAAGGCGATAGTCAGCCTGGTGATGTTGGGTGCCAAACCTCAGAAATGCACACTTACTCTCGTTAAGGTCCATGTCCATGGCTTGCGTCCAGGACACCATTTTGGTGATGTTGGGTGCCAAACCTCAGAACTGCACACCTACTCCCGTTAAGGTCCATGTCCATGGCTTGCGTCCAGGACACCATGTTGGAGATATCGGCTTGGAGTTTCGCAGTGCTAGCGAGATCGTTACAGACGGCGAAGATCTTGGTGTCATCGAGGAAAATACAATTGTCACTTGAAGAAGAATGAAAAGGAGTGGACCAAGGACACTCCCCTGTGGTACTCCACTGAGGCACAGAGATGGCCGTCAACACTACACTTCTGGTGCCGGTTGTTGAGGAAAGATGTAAGCCATGCGAGGAGTGCACCTAAGTAGCCTACATCACTGAGAACTCTCAGAAGTTAGGTGTGAGGTAAGGTGTCAAAAGCTTTAGCTAAGTCAAAATAGGCTGCATCGGCTTGGAGCTTGTCGTCAAGCCACTCAGTGATCTTGTCGAGGAAGTGGATTAGATTTTGGGTGGTTGACCGACCAGGGAGCCCTCCATATTGATTCTGGTGGACTATGCTGTTGTTGTAAATGGCAAAATTAAGCATAGTCTTGAAAATAATTTTTTCCATGATTTTGCAGGGAATGCTGGTAAGGCTGATGGGGCGGTAATTATTTACAGAGGATCTTGAGCCCTCTTTGTGGATAGGAGTGACATGTGCGAGTTTCCACATGGTTGGAATATTGCCCTCTGCCATGGATTTACTGAAGAGTTGGGCTAGAGCAGTACTGATAACAGGGCCAAGCTCTTTTAGGGTCAGAGGATGAAGGCTGTGTGATCTGACGAAGGCTGTGAAGGCTGTGTGATCTGACAAACTTTGACGTTTTGGGTTTGGTGAACGCTCATATGTTTTTGAGATTTGAGCATCACCTTATTAGACACTTTTTTGATATTGATCGTTTTAGCCCCGTTATCCTCACCTCCAGAGCCGTGGCTGCCCGTGTGGTGGATTACCTTTTTGCTCTCATCAAATGACACACCGGCGCAACGTCCCGATGATGAACATTGGAAAAATTCCCGCAGCAACAGAGGATGTAGGGAAGAATGCACATCTTTAGACTGGGTTGATGGCATATTACTGGGAAGTCTTACTACGATGGTGCTTAGTTTTTTCTATAGAACTTACTTTGCTTATCAATGTTTCTTTTTTTTTGTTGACTTTTTCTATTCTACGATTTACTTTTTTTCTTTAGCACTTCAATCTTTCAAATTTTTTTTTCCCTTATCACTCGAAGTGACAACCGGCTGATGCTACTTTTGTCTTTGGATGAGGAATGGCTCCGGCGCACGTTGCTAGATGGCGGAGTGGGTGGCAGATTGGTACTAGGGTATAAATTATCATGCCATGATTTGTAGTGTAAGGACCCCTGTATGTTAGTAGTATGGAGCTTCCGGCTTCCAATAGCTGTTGCAAGGTACTACCATGTTGTTAGACATACCCTAAGGTGCTTAGTATGTTTATGGTATATGCTAAGTAGTGCTAGTGCACCTATATTATATAGTTGGAAAGTGGCTAGTTTGGTGCCTATCCAAATGCCATGCTTATAGTTGTATGGTCGTTATGTATTCCACCTGTACATAGGTGGAGTCACTGTAATGTGGGTAAGAGGGTGAAGTGCTGTGGGGACATCTGGACTAGCCTACTGGTACTACCAGCTCCTTGTAACCAACAGCTCTGGTCTTTGCTAGTCAGTTCACCTCTGGGCTCCAGCCCAGAAACACTCCTCACCTCTCCCCTACACAGCCAAGGGAGAAGCCTCCTGAGCTTACACTGAACCACTGTACTGCCCACGTGAACTGGAATAAACCTACCTTAGCCCTAACTGGCATGGTTACTTCTGGTGGTTCTTGGGACTGCCTTTCAACTCCCTTAGCATTGGGTGGCAGGTTAGACTGCAGATTTTTTGTGCACACTTTGGAAAGAGGAGCAGCAAATTCCATTAAGCGGTTTTCCATGGCTGTGAATTTATTGTCTATATTCGAATTCAAGGATTCTGACAATTTTGCTTCAAGAACATTCATTTTCGCGTTAACATGTGCAACTGCCAATTTCCGCGTTTCCAAGATAACTAACTTGAGGTTGCTGAGTGAGAGCGACGAAGAGTCTCGGGAAAGCGAGGATCACACAACAGAACGTTGTCTGCTATGACGCTAGTGTTCGGCTGGAGAAACACAACATGCATTTCTAGATCAACAATCTTAAGTTCAAACCCCATATCAAGAGCGGTATTAATGCTTTCACTTCCATTTTTTGGTGGAGTTGGATGAGAATCAATGGATGCACATCTGCTACGTTGTTCTTGACATTGATCCACGTGGTTCCACATGTAGCAATGTTTTCGACGGTGTCAGCGTCGTCAAGAGCACAAATGTCACATTTCTTCTCCATAAAGTTAATCTCATGGAATTTTCTGCACGCAGGGTGCAAATCCAAAGGCATTTTCTTGTTTTAGCGGGTAAGATGAGTTCCAGATGCAAGCAAGTCGTTTAAATTCGGTTTCGACGTCTTGGGCTAGCAAAAAGCACACAATTTTCCGAGGAAAACAAGCGGCACGTCTTACCACGATTGTACCCAAAAGCGACATGACATCTTTGTGGCTTGCTTGTGTTGATGAGGAAACACAGAGCAGCGCCACCGGTGGGAGCTAGTGGGAACAAGATTATTGGACAAATAAATTAATAAATTTAATTGGGCATTGAAAAGCATAAAATAAGCAATTTCAGCACATAGTACTGAAGGCTAGTATTTTTTAGATAGTAAGAAAACGGCAAACTCACCACAACACCAGCTACAGTTGCAGAAGCTGTTTCCCTAGCCGCAGTTAACCACTTGTCGGAATCGGGAATTGGCAGATCAACTTGAGACTTTCCTCTCTGGCCATAGTTGGTGTTCCGAGCAAGTTCCGTGCATGTTCTTGGTTTACTGTTAAAGCAAAGCTGCTACATGATGGTGACAATTTGAGAAACTTTGTAATTTTTAATTTTTAACACAAGAAAAGGAAAAAAGTACAGCCATTCCACAATTTTGAATGAAAAAGAACTTCTTCACAGAAGGCAAGTTTGAGAGCCAAATTCCCACTGAGATAAGAGAGTAGTTTTTATGCCAGCAAGCCTTAGAACTTTTAAATTTAAATGCCTCATTGAAAGTCCAAATTCAAAATTGGGAATTATTTTATTGTTCTCTAAGAAAAATTACCTCTTAGTTGAAGAGGCAGTTGTTTCAGTCGCTGAATCGTCACTTGAGTTAGTAGAGTACTGAGCAAATGGAACAAATAAACTGCCTGAACTTACTTTCTGAAATGAAATAAGAAATAGTATTTTACCAAAACTTTACAAAATGCACAAATTACAAAGACTTTTTTTTTTACATTTCCAAATGAGTATACCAAAGGTTACACATGAATTCAATAGATTTTATCTTTAATGAGAATAAGACAACCTATCTGGAAAAAATAGGTACACATGTTTAACCAGCCTTTGTTTTTTCAATCAATCACTACGTTTACATGACCACAGAAAGCGCATTTTAACGATGCGCTTTGAAATACGCATAAAAAAAAGGCACCCGTTTACAACATGCAAGACCGCGATTAGGACCAGAGATTCGGTCAGTGCGATCTGAAAACCCTTCCTATCTGCCTTCCCTCTGACAATAGTGGAAACATTCCATGCTGCTCTACCCACTGCATGCAGTAAACTAGATCAGCTTGGACCCAAGTAACCAAACCTATATAAATCTTAGTGGTCTTCCTCGTCATGTGCACTTATTTTCAGCTTATTTACCTAAAAATTGAGTGGCACCAGCACAAAATATGTGGGCGCCGTAACTGATTCCGCCATCTTTACCAGGCATTCACTAACATCTCAATGCAATTGCGAGTGTTTACATGAATAAAGACGACGCGATTCAGATTGCCAAACCACCCCCGTGAAATGCTTTGGGTCTGTATCGCCAGATGGGAGAAAGCGCCACGAACAGACATTTACAAGACGCACGGAGGCTACATGAACGCGATGCACGTCCCTCTGAAGTGCTTCAAAGTGGTCATGTGTACGTAGCGATATCAATTGTGCCAATGGCACAGGTGCCCTTAGGCTACCATTATTTCGGCGCCCCTTTAGTAGTCTATTTTTTCTCCTCCCCGTCAAGAAAAATGAATGGTTTTGGATTCCCTGTCCGCTGATAACCTTTCCTTTCAGGCAATAATTTCCTTCTCACTTCTCCCTCCCTTTACTAACGTTTTTAATGCATTTTTTAAACTCACTCCCGTCTCCCCAACCCACTCCAAAATTTGCAAAAACTAGCATTACTTGAAATATAAAATGTGAATTGAAGAATACACTCCGAAGCCAGAAATGATGACAGAATACGAAAAAAAGTAAAGCTTCTTGAGCTCGACCACCAGACTTCGCTTCTGCTTGGTAGAGAAAAGAGCGCTTCCCCAAACCCCTTGACGGTTGGAGACACTATCACTTGAAGTTTCCTGTAAAACACATGGAGCCCCTCCCGGTTATTTCAATAAATGGCACAGGCGCCCTTTCCTACCCAGTGCGACTGAGTGATACTTCTACATTTTAAGTAAGACCCAACGCAAGCAGTAAACAATTATCTAATCATGCTTTCCCTATGCTTCTGACTACACTTGTTAACTCCGTTTGGGAAGAGGGGAGGTGTGAAGAAGACAGTGTCATACAGAGGCGTCGCAACACAGCCTCCCTCCCACTCTTTCGCCCAGTCTGCAAATTCGTAACTGTCGGCACACATTTACAGAGGACATTCTGTTAATATCTTAATTGGGGAAAAAACCAGTCGGTAATTCACCTTTACTTTTTTTTTTAGTAAGATGAGTTAGTTTGATTTAGAGGCTTCATGAGGAAAAAAGAATTTGAATCATCATTAAGCTTCTGTTAGGTTCACGCATATTCAATTATTCATACACAATCATACATAACTATCATCTTCCTGTATTTTTTTGCCAACACAGCAGTAACAAATTTTTGTGGGGGTCTGTTCAGGTTGCTGCTTCATTCTTTAAATCTCTAGGATGTACTCGTGGTGTCTGGTCTATTCCAAACAAACATCATGTTGAAATTTGCTTGTACAGTGAAACCTCTTTATAACGATGTTCAAGGGTCCTTGAAAAGTAAAATGTTATATATGGTTTATTGTTATAAACAATCACTTTTGCATGCATTGCTGCTTAAAGAGCCTCGAAAATAGCATTGTTATAACAGGTTTATTGTTGTCTTTCTAAGTTGTCATGGGTAGCTGATGGCTCAACCACCACTCCTTGGATTTGCCATACAGGACAAGACGCATCAAGTTCCTCAGGCATTTCCTTCTACACGCCTCTCTGAAATGAAGATATCTAGGTGCTTGAGCTAGTCAAGTAGCATGTCTTTCGTTACCAACACGGATGCTGGTAGGTGTAACGAACTGAATGCCCTTGGCCAATTCTCTGGTCGGTGCTGGAGTGCTTGTCAACTGTCGTAGCGGCTCCAGCCTTCATCCTTGTCGGACTGTGAGGTGACAACTCACTAGGACGACGATAATCTCCTTTACCCATGATGTTGAGAACCGACTGGTTTGATTGTACTGAAACTGGACGATTTTGCTGGTGACAATGGTGACGAGTCAGTAGAACTGGATATCCATGGACTTGCAGGATTGCATAGAGGTGTGGCATGTGTTGTGGAAGACTCGAGCACCTGTTTTTGGCGAACAAGCAGTACTCCTTCATCTATAAATAACCTGAGTGATGCAAGAAGCAGCTGTTGTGTTTGCAGTGCTGATTGCTGCGAAGACAGCAGCAGACGTTGTTAACTCAGCTGCGATATTGACTTCCACTCAGATGCTGAAGAGCCACAGAAAATAAACATTTCTCAAAATGGTGGATTGAAGAGCAAAAGTGCAATGAACATAACTCGTCCCTCACCAAATTAATTCAACTGCATCAAAAGATAATAAGTAAACAGTCAACTATTTTTCAAAAAACTTGATCATCCAAAATGTCCGCGAGCATGCCATGCATCCCGAGACAAACATGGGCTGCCTGAAATAAACACTCTACCAAGATATGATGAACTGTGAGCAGTACAGAGCAAAAAATGCAGACTGCCACATTATCCTCATAGAGAAGGCGCTTGTTAGCCAAGGAATATAGCCCATATCTGTAAATGTGCCATGACCACTTCCTCTCAAGGCAAGGCTGCGACGTTGAAAGCAAGCAAACAGCACGCTTTATGGAGCACATCATTATCCACAACTAGATTTCACTGCTCCTGCCATAGACCCATGAGGTCTGCCTGAGGGATGAAACAAACCCCAGTTGCCAAAACTGTCAGATTACCTACGGTTACGGTGTTAGCACAATCTCTGCCTGGGCTTCCAACTTGGTCAAGGACCAAACATAGGATTAACTTTTTGCCATGTTTAACAATACCATCACGACCTGTTGCTGTACTGTTTTTACACTGCATTGCACTCCTTATAGTAAGAGACGATGACAAAACACCAAATGTGTATTCATTTTCGGAAAAATTCAAGCATTATATCCCCCAGTACGATCAGGAATAAGCTATGTCAAAAGGCAAAGAGTCACTGAAGACTGATACAACCAAAAGAATAGGGAGCCATAATAATTCACACTTGCAAGATGCCACTTGTGAGTGCAAACTTAAGCAAAGTTAATAATCCTTACCAAGTGATAAACAACCAAAATTTTTTTTACCTTGGCAATTTGATACTGTAAACGCTCAGTCTCTGAAGGCCCAGTCTGTAAACCAACCGTTCTTGTATGAGGAGGAGACTTGCCATGT
>JAHWFP010164168.1:28947-42365 GCA_023313725.1 Lithobius niger
AAGTGCCAATGGAAGGATTATTCCACGTAGCAGCAGCAGTGCTGACTTGACGAAAGATTGATGATGAAGGTTCAAGCACTGACGGCACCATCATGCTAGTGACAGCGAAGAGGACCTGCTGTAG
This sequence comes from Lithobius niger, assembly GCA_023313725.1. Taxonomy (NCBI): domain Eukaryota; kingdom Metazoa; phylum Arthropoda; class Chilopoda; order Lithobiomorpha; family Lithobiidae; genus Lithobius; species Lithobius niger. The sequence continues at coordinate 29,072 of JAHWFP010164168.1, forward strand.
GCAGAAATAACAACCGAAGGATCATCTACCATAGCAGCAGTGCTGAGGCTTAACGAAGGATGAAGGGCTGATGATCAAGGACCAATCACCAAGGACACAATCATGCCGGTGAAGGCGAAGAGGACCTGCTGTTGGCAGAGATGACAACCGAAGGACCATCCATCGCAGCAAAGCAGCAGTGCTGCCGAGGATTGATGAAGGACGAAAGGCCGATGACGAAGGTCCAACAACTGACGGCACAATCGTGCGGGCGAAAGCGAAGCAGACCTGTTGTTGGCCGAAGCAACAACTGAAGGATCATTCATTGCAGAAGGGCGAATGGCAGCAAAGGACGAAGGCCTAGAAGTGCTGCGAGTGGCCGTCAGTAAAGGACGACAGTCAACCGAGGATGGTCATCTAGACGAGCTGCGACGATAGGAGTGAAGGCCGCTAGTAAAGGGTAGTCAAAGGATGACAGGTTGTAAAGGACGACTATACAGAAGATCTGCAACGACAAGAGTGAAAGGCATTGGTCCAGAAGAACTGCAAATGAAAGTCAGCAAAGGATGCAGGGCAGCAAAAGTCGAGCCCTACAGAACTGCGGAGGGGGGGGGGGGGCCGTCAGTGCAGGACGAAGAGTAGTAGAGATGGTAGGTATTGAAGGGCCACCGTCTAGAAGAGAGTCCGACGATAGGAGCGAAGGACGTCAGATTGGGAAAAAAGGCTTTAATGACGAAGGTTGCAAGTGTTTCCAATGATGACATGGACATGATCCAGTCTAAAGATGTCAAGTGCTGATCTTCTGTGTATGATGCCAAGCTGCAAGCTCTACAGCTGAAGAATGTACTTTGAGCCCAACCTGGACAAAGTCTTGAGAGTGATGAATGGGCGCCATAGGCTGCGTTTCCAATGACGACAGTGTGTTATCGTATCCAACGATGACAAGGTGCGGAAAACACGCCCTGGCCGAAGAACAGGAAACGTAGCAAAGGGGTAGCCAGTAGTGTCAGGAGGGCGTACCATCAAAACGGCACGAAGACGTAGTTGAGAAATCCAACAGGGAGCCGAAAGATGGTCGGGGACGGAGGTCTTGGTAGATAGGCGAAGGACGAAGGCTGCGAAGAGATGTCAGGCGAAGGGCCAGCACGCGGCAGAAGCGCGGGCCCATAGCTTATCGTCAGCCATTCGTGACAAAAAGCCTCAGTCTTGCACAGGCTTCCCCAGCCTTGCAAGCCCTGACAGAAGTGAAGGAAGATTCAAAACGAAGGCCCCAGTCTGTCCACAAGGCAGGAGACAGTGTGGCAGCGCAGCACCTTCGGTAACTGAAGGATGAGGGCAGCTGAATGGTTGCGGGTGAAGCACGAGTCGGCGTATAAAGACGAGGAAAGGACAGCAGCTGGACTGGACGGGAGCAACTAGTAATAGACGAGCATGAGTCTGGCACCGGGAGGCATTGGAACGTCCAGAAAACACTGTTCAACAAATCACGACGTTGATCTTCTGAAAAGGGCCTGCCAGTAAAATAAGATGTAGACTTTTGCAACAATGGTTGGGCACAGGTTGCAAGACTGAATGGAGGTTGGCCTTGGCGTCGAAGAGGTGCTGCTTGTGAAATTATGGAAGAAAACCCGCTGCGAAGACGACCCGGGATAGCAGACGAAGGTCCAGGCGAAGGTGAAGAGGTTTGCTCAACCGAGCCAGTTGAGGTGGTAACTAACAGGACACCGAAGCAGCGTTCAGTGCGAAAGAAAGGTCCGAAGGGACCGAAGGCATTGTAAACAAACTGCAGGCAGTATTTGGATGGTGAATCACTGATGAACGACCCAACGAACGAACTACTGTCTACAGACGCGACGACAGAGGAACGGATCATAATAGCCATAAGAGGTGGTCAAGATGACGAAGCAGTGGAAGCAGGCAACGACGACGAAGCAGGCGAAGCCTCAAATGCGACGACTGTACAGAAGAAGATTGATAGTCAATGACACCAAAGGAGGCAAAGGATAAGGAGAGCCCGGGGAGAGCGATCACGTACCGTGGTGGCTAGAGAAGAAAGATGAAGCCAGGTTTTGCACGCGCTTTTATAGGAGTCACGCATGCAGGCTGAGGCCACCGAGTTAGCAGGCATATGCCTCTAAGTTGTTCTTCTCTAAGGGAGATTGCATTTCAGAAAGGAATGCTATAAATTGCAGGTATATTTTCGTCGGCATATAGAAACAATGATTTTTTTTAAGTCTAATATTCTGGGATAAAAATAATGGATTAAGGGTAGTCTACTGTTTTGACTTAAGAGCATTTTAGGGGGATAGGTGGGAGCTTCGCCAGGAATTTTTAATACACGACGTATGGTACTAAGTTGTAAATGAGCTTACTTCCAATAACTGTAGATAACAGTTTTTCTGGCATAGCGTTAGTCCTCTTTCCACAACTTCTTTAGCCAGAGTAAAATGAGCCTGTCTGCTTTCAAAATTAAAAACTGCAAAGTTGAATTTACTGACAAAAAAAAAATAAAAGTTGAATTTACTGACAAGGGCACTGAACGGACTTGTGAGGATCATTTCAATTTATCAAACCATCGAACATGTTTAAGGATGCATTTTACAAAGACAAACAAACAAACAAATGTTAGTGGCGAGTGTATTATGAAGACGCTGTGGTGTTAAAGGGACAAAAAAGTGTTTTGTCTAAGATGCTTAATCTAAAAGTAATATGACAAGTGAAGCGGCAACTTTGTGAAAAGAGCCATGCTGAATGAGACTCAGAAATAGATGGCACACACCCTAAGCATGTTTATTTTTAGCCTATAGTCATGGTAGTTCACAACCATTGAGCTACAAACATGACAAAAAGTAACAACGATGCACTGCTTACCGCATTAGTATTTGCACCCAAACCGGAGGGGGTCAAACTTTTGGCACGAATAGGCACTGGACATCTTTCTGCTTGCTGGTCTTTTGCAGGAGAACATGATGATAGTTCCTTATCCTGAGACAGGAAAAAAAGAGCTGCCTTAAATTGATGATTAACAATCCCAGAATCAATTAGAGAGAATACTCTTGATACAATAAAATGTACTATGATGTTCCCACCCAGAATAACAGTTCGGTAGACTTTTACTAATAATAATAATGCACGAAAAAAACTGCAGAGCCATAGGCTCGTAGCAGCACACAAGGGGAAATTCAGACGTGGGGTTTAGCTGCGTTGAACTTTTCCACAGCAGCCTTAAACAAGTTCACAGTTCCCGCGCTGACCACGTTGGCTAAAAGAGCATTCCACTGTTGACAACACGGTGTACAAATTCATTGCGTCGCACTTCCAACGTGATGTGACTCTCGGTCAATTTCTGGGGATGCCCATGAGTCACAGAATCAGGAGTAACGAATACTCTTGGATTCAACCTGACCCCTCCTTGGAGGATTTGGTATGTCAAGATATTGTCTCCTCGAGTCCACCTTTCAGGAACAGATGCGAGACCAAGTTTAAGTAATCTTTCATACAGTGCGAAAACCTCCGAAATTACGGTACAAATTTAGTAGTCCTGCGTTAAACACGCTCAAGACGACTAATATCTTTGATCAGCCATGGCTGCCAAGCTTGAATACAATGTTCCATCAAAGGGCGAACATAACATCATAGATGGCTCTGACGGAGGCAGCATCCAAATAACACACGTCTTTTAATGAAGCCAATGAATTGGCGACAACAGCATCAATTTGATCCGAAAAACTCAAATCATTCGAGATGATGAGTCCCAGGTCTTTAATAGTGTTCACCACATTAAGTGACTTACCACGATAGTGGCACATAAGCCGTGGGTTGTTTTGACCAATGGGCATTACGTAGCATTTGTTTGGATTATGGATCATTCCAACTTCATCGCACCATTGCATAACTTCGTCGAAGTCCTCTTGTAAAATGGTCCATTATATAATTGAGCATTTGTATAAGCTTGACATACCCATTTAAGATCATCACAGTACTGATTTTTGAACATGCATTCTACAATCGCGCTGTAAATTGGAAAGTTGTAGAGACAGTACCGTAAAGTGCGTATTAAATGCCCAGTTCATGCTAACGCCCAGCCCCCTAAAATGCTTGAAGGTCAAAAATTGTGATCTACTGTTGTTGACGCCCACCCCTTACAAATCATCGATTTTTTGTGGCAAATTTATATTATTACATTTTAACGAAATCGACGTTTCGTCCACTTAAATCCTGGTTTTTCTCTGTTAAAATTAAGAAAAAGCTTCAAGCATTTAACAAAATCAACTTTTAATCCAACACGATTCACGGGAGCATTTGCAATCACGGAAAAGTCGGAAATATTAGGCCTAGTGATCAATCATTGACATGGGTGACCTGGATTCAGTCTAGCAAAAACACAATGCCTTTATTCGCATTTATTCACAAATTTAGTTTATTAGACGTCCTCCTTCCAATATCTAACATAATTCAAAGTTAAAACTAATTTATAATCATCACCAACCTTCAAAATGACAACGCCATTCACAATTGAGAATTTTCTGGCCGGCCAAAAACGAGATCCTACTGACGCCCGAGATCCGAAATAACTTTGTAAAAAAAACGAAAGAACTTTTTTTACTAGGTCATTCCTGATCTCAGGCAGATCATGTTTTTGGCCGGCCAGAAACTAATTTTTTTTTTACACAGGCAATATGGATCTCTGGAGCTGGATCACGTTTTTGGAAATTTGAGTCAACACAAAAGTGCTTCACGGTCGTGAATCGCGTTGTTGTTTGAAGGCTGGTGGTGATTATGAATTAGTTTTAACTTTGAATTATGTTAGGTATTGGAAGGAGGACGATTTAATAAACTAAATTTGTGAATAAATGAGAATAAAGAACTGTGTTTGCCATAGACTGAATTCAGATCATGCATATCAATAATCGATCGCGTAGGCCTAATCTTGTTTACGATCTTGATCTGCTCATGTTACCGAAAGTTTGTATGGTTACAAATTATTTTTAGCTGCAAATTATTTTAAATTTTTGAGGAGAGAGTATACAATAACCTAAATTTGTGAATAAATGCGAACAAATACATTGTGTTAATGGTAGATTGAATCCACATCACTTATGCAAGTGTCTACATTATCGCAGACTTTTCCGTGATAAAAAAACTTCCTTCATTGACAGAAGTTAGTTCAGAAAATAGATAACACTTGTTTTTAATGCCCACCCCACATTTTTAGACATTAATTTTACAAACCCATGGGCGTTTAATACACGATTTACGGTAAATGAATATTAATACAAAAAAAAAATCGGAATAAATAGCAGGATCAACAGGCTTTTAAAATTATTATTTAAAACTGTAGCGCAGTATTCTTAAACAAATTGTCACGATCTGTTAAGGCACTTATAAATAAAGGTAAATGCAACAGACATGTTGGCTGACAGGTAACTGGCACGAGCGCAAGCCTAGTGCCCCCTCTCTGCCAGCTACTCTACTTTATTGTAATTATTTTAAGAATTAGCACTTTTTCGATATAAAATATCGATATCAATAATCTGTATCGGTATCGGTATCTAACGATACACAACCGATACTTCTTATCGATATAACATTAACTTATTAACTGCAACAGCCTTACGACATCCGTTTATTATTACCAGAATAACATTAGCTTTAGCTTAGCAGACGACACTCAGTGCATTCGGCCTCTGCCTCATGCACTCTAATTGCCGCCACATGTGGGCCCATCCAGATACTCAGTCAACATCAGTGGTCCGGCTCCTAACCCAATCAGCTCTTCCCTCAGCCTCAGCATCCAATCGCACATCGTCTGCTACACAAAAGAGCAGGATGCAGGCCCCCTTTAAAATCAAGGGTCCTGCAGATTTTCTCTCTCACTCCCGACTTTTTGGACATCAATTGCCACCAGCCACTGAGCCTTTGGAGCCGGAATCCCCACAGCAGTGTTCAGAGTTAAGTAATAACGACGATCTTGGACTTAGCCGAATTTTAAGGGAGCTTCCCTCCTTTAGAGACTAAGTTCGGGTCAGTGTTTGGAAAGGGCGCATCTTTATATAAGAGCCCCCTTCTTATTTCCCTTAACCCCAATTAATCTAGAGTGCTTTAACGTTAGTTATTGAAGGTTTAACTCAATTTAACGGTGGGATAACCCCAACCCTAAATAATCGAATTAAATAGCTTTTGGACCGATATCTTGTGCGGACTCCCTTACTTTGCTCATTATTGCTTGTATGTGCTGTAGTTAGTAAAGATCGCATTAGCGCCGGCCGGTACGAATTTATTATTACGTACCTCTGTTATCCTCGTAACCCTAACAATCAGGAATTACGAGAGATTTACAATGGTGTCGAAGTTTTAGATTCGAATTTAACCCACGCCTAATCATTAAGAAAACTGCAGCACGTTAGTCATTATTGAGCGAAGTAGCGAGTTTTCGGATTAAAATTTTGAAAAAAAAAAATACCAGAGCAAGTAGGCTACTCGAAATCGAATTTTTCCTCCCAGTCTAATCGATCGAATTTAGGACATAATCATGCCTAGTCACAAGAAAAGCACTACAGCTAGCAAAAGCTCGAAAAAAGTTCCCAAAAACAGGAACAATTTAAGGCTTTCGACTAGTGGTAGGCCAATTGTGAAGCCCAGTCGCCTTGCAGACGCTCACGCAGACAATGCACCTGTTCCTCCCGCCTCGCAGCCGAATCAATCTCGGCAGAGCAGACAACGTAAGCGCGTGCCAAGAGCACCTGCTAACAAGCGTAGCATAGTTGCGGAGAAATCCCCACTACGCCAGCAGCCAACAGATGAGCATCGGAATGATGCCCATGAATCACGTAGCCCTCCTCGTGATTCCCGTCCACAGCGTTCTCGCACGAATTCGCCAGACGATTCCAGGAGAAACAGAATGAATTATTCACGTAGTCGCTCACCACAGCATCATAGCCTTCCACCAAATAATTCACGCTATTTTTCGGATGGATTAACCGTCAATCCCCCACTTTTCTTGGCCCCAGCAAGAACAACGCAGACTACAAGCCAGCAACATCAGCCAATCTTGCATTCAAGCCCCACCGCATCAGACAGCAGCAACTTTTCACGAATTTTAGCAGGCCTACAGCAAGCCAACGAAAGCCAAGTGGAAGTTTTAAATAGGCTAGCAGAAAAAATAGGCAGTACCCCACAAAACAACAACAGCAGCAACGAAAGAATTAGGGACAAAGTAGAAGCTCGAATGTGGGAGGACATCAGAGAAGCAAAGAAAAACCTGCCTAAATTCTCAGGGGAAGGAGGGACCGACATTTTCACCTTCCTCCTCCTTACAGATAACCTGAGGAAAATTGATCCCCATTTGCCAGATAGCGAGCTGATAGCAGCAGCAACCAACAAATGCATCAACAGAGCAGCTCGTTTCGTCGCAACAAGCCTAGTAATCGCCGAACAAACATCTTGGCCAACTTTCAAGTCAGCTTTAATTGAAAGATTCGGCGCTGGAGGAGCCGAAATTACTAGGGCTAAGTTTTTAAGGGCAAAAATGTATGAAGGGGAATCAATCGAAGCATTTGCCGATCGTCTCGAAATCATGGCAGCCGAAATCTGGATGGTTCAGCCAGAAGATAGCAATTTAGAAGCAACACTTAAGAAGAGAATGCGAGACGAAACCATGCGATGCACCTTTAAATCGGCCATGCCCAGAGAACTGGAAACGTTCTTAGCTAATCAAAAACCTAGGAGCTGGGAAGAAATGCTTCACGTCACGCTAAAACGTCAGACGGAAATCAGCGAATATACAGAAGAAGGAGAACAACAGCCTAAAAAGAAGCCACCACCTAAGCCTACAATCAGTACAAGTTTCACGTCATCAGCCCCAGACGAAACAGCCAACGTAACAGCCGCCGATCTAGCAAAAATGTTGCAAGAAATCGAAAAAACAAACAGAGAAGTTAGAAACCTGAAAATGCGTGGCGCCGTGCAAGAAGCCAGAGTCGACGTTTTCCAGCCGGAAAGAAAAGAATCACGCACGTGTTTTCGCTGCTACGGAAAAAATCACATCAGCAGAGATTGTAAAACACAAGAACAAAGACTGGAAATCGTTAGAGCAGCCAACACTAGACGGCTAGAAAAAGAGGGGAAACCAATTCCAAAAAGAGACGGACGAGGAAATTACCCAAGAGCAAACCAACAAAGAAGCAACAATCAAGAATCTAGGGACAACCAACAATTAAATTTGTCATCCTACAGTCGCCAACGTAGCAACAACCGCAACAGCAACAACAACGCAAACTATACTCGGCCCCGTACCTCAACAAACAACCAGCAGCAGCAAACCAGCGCACAACAGTCAAAAAACTAGGAGATAGCTCAAAAAGTAACAGGTTTTTTGAGTTAGCAGGGTACCCCAGCACGGAAAAAATTCCGATCAACGCAGTCAGTACCGAAAATCCTGAAATCCCGTCATCCACCCCCACCCCCACGCCTAGAGAACAAACAAATAAATTATTTCACAGCAGGAAAGTCCACTCGACAATCAACGCTGCTGGTTTATTACTAGATTTATACTCAACAGTCGACTGGCACCAACAAAAACTAGCACTCAAGGACAGGACACTAACGTTGCCAAGATTAGCTTCGTATTTCGGCGAAATTCCCGAAAAATACGTAGCCCCAGCTCTAAATCTAAACTCCCATCTTGCAACAAATTTTACGGAGCAACTCAACAAAGTAAACAAGATTTTCAAGCTATCATGCGATTCAGTCATGTTAACACTCTTTGAAGATGGAATTGACTCCACAAATTTCCACTCGGAATTAAATTTATCCAAATCCAACAACCCCATAGTTCTGGAATTAATCGGAGATGACAGAACAGTCGAATTCCGTAGCACATCGGACACCAACGAAAGAAGATCGCATTTAATTCATTCCGGCGAAGCCATCAAGATTTCCGACCGTAGTCAACAAGAATGGAAGCTACGCATTCCTCTAATTCCGTCAGTGACATCACCAACAATCTGTCTAATTTATTGGGACAGCACTTCTAACCCCGAAAAAATTACAGAAGAAAAACGAAGAAAGCGTCAAGAAAAAAGGAAAACGCAGCAACAAGCAAATCCGGAGTTTTCAGACAATCCAACGCCACACCAACTCCATCCAGCGGCGGCGATCGATACTACAGGCCTAATCGAGGAACTAGATCCAAGGAACGAGACTAACGTCGACAAGGAAGACCCGAATCAGGTTCGAGTTGACTGCATAGGCTACAACTCGAAATCTGCTTACCCAAGGCCCCATCTAATTTTTAATTTCGGCAATTTAAGGAAAGTAGCACTTTTAGACAGCGGAGCAGGTGTCTCGCTGATCGAATCGTCTACTGCACAAGAATTGTTACGAAATCCACAAATTAAATGTCACGAGGTCAAAACCGTAGCTCCCGTAAATTTAGTAGGTGTCGGTGGAAAAGGGGTTACAGCAGAAAAAACGTTGATCGCTGAAATAAGCAAATGCGGATTTTCCACAAGCCAGCAGTTTAAAGTTGTTCCCGATGGCAGTTTTGGAAAAATTCACGTTTTATTGGGTTACGATTTTTTATCAAAACAACCTGACTTGGTTAAATTAAATTGTTCAGACCATATTTTAGAAATAAGGGATCTCAAATTTAATCTGTCTCCATCACCTTTCGATGCTTGGGAAAATTATGGTAAAAACAAGGAATTAATTAATTTTGAGAATTATAACGTTTCAACCGAGCACATTGCAACGATCAATATTTCTTCAGACGAAGAAACAGACGAAAATCCAAAATCCACTTGGAATCCGACACCTCAACAATATTACGTTGAGGTACCAGTTTCATTATTTAAAGACGTTGTCTTGCCAAACAATAGTGAAACAAAAATTTGCGGCAAAATCCACCAAGCCTACCCTGAGCAGCAGAGTGGCATATTTTTGCCACAATGCAAAGAATTTCCGATCCTTCTCGCCAGATGTTTGGTTAACACTAGCCCTACTGGTTTAATCCCGATTATGGCTATTAACACATCCGGGGAGGATCAAATTCTAAAGGCAGATTCTATTTTAGGCCACTACACAACGGTTGAAATAGAATATAACGACGAAGAGCACAACGAACAGGATCTAGGAACGCAAATTACAAAGGATAATCCCACCCCTTCAAGCTTAACCCAAACAATAGGAAGAGCACAGTCAACGGACGACGCGGACAAAACATCGGCCCCGTCGCTAGCTAATCCCGGAACCTGTTCTGATTTCCTTTCCCTTTCAAGGCCCACTCAGACAAAGGGGCGCGCACAGTCTATAGAAATCAGCAGCGTCAGGTCCGCCCAGTCAACGCCAGCAAATCCCCAAACCGGACCCAGTCAACCAACTGACACAGCACCTCAACAAAGACCATTTTCAGAAGAAGAATGGAATAATTTAAAGTTTAAATTCAATTTACCAGATTTAAACAAAGAAGAACGTATGGAATTTTTGGAAATGCTCAAGACACATCAAGACGCCTTCAGCAAAAATGAATTCGATCTCGGAACTTACCAGGACTATGAAGTAAACATCGAAACAGGGTCATCAGCCCCAGTGAGGTCGAAGATTTACAGGGTGCCCTTCCATCAACGGGAAATTTTGGACAAGTATTTAGAAGAACTAGTCAGCATTGGGGTAATTAAGGAATGCAAATCAGCATGGCTCAGCCCATGTCTTCTCATAAAAAGAAGGCCTGAAGGCTATAGGGTGGTAGTGGACTTACGCGGACTCAACGCAGTTACCGAATCAGTCTCTGTACCACTACCCATCATCAGCGAAGCACTAGCAAATCTCAACGGCGCCAAATACTTCACCAAGCTAGATTTTCGCATGGGATTTTTTCAGCTGAAGCTAGCCGAGTCATCTATGGAAAAAACAGCGTTTCAAAGCGCCAACAAGGTTTATTGCTTTTCCAAACTTCCAATGGGTTTGAAAGTAGCGCCCGCCCACTTCCAATTCTGCGCCCAGCAGATTTTCGCAGAAATTTTAGGAGCCTACTGTACAATCTACCTCGACGACGTGCTCCTCAGCTCCTTAAATTTCCGAACACACCTGCTTCATGTAGACAAGGCCCTCTCACTCGTCGAGAAATCGAAAACGAAACTTAGCCCCGAAAAATGCATTTTCGCTGCAAAACAAGTCAAGTTTCTCGGATTCATCGTTAACGAAGAGGGTGTGCAACCAGATAGAGATAAGATAAAAGCCATGGAACTCTTCCCACAGCCAAGAAACGTTAAAGAAATACGTAGATTCATTGGAATGTGCGGATTTTTTCGCCGACACATTCCCTCCTTCTCAGCTTACTCAATGGGCCTTACCAAGCTAACCAAGAAAAATGCGAAGTTCATATGGGACAAGGAAGCAGACGACGCATTCAAAGGTTTGAAAAAGGCTATGGTAAACGCAGCTACCCTACGTCACCCGGATTTTTCTAAACCTTTCTACGTAGAGTCAGACGGAAGTGACGTAGCGCTGGGCGGCTGCCTCACACAAATACATAACGGCATAACCTACCCTTTAGCCTATACTTCAAGAACCTTAACGCCAGCTGAGAAAAGGGAAAGCACCACCGTGAAAGAAATTTTAGCAGCAGTACATGCCTGTGAAACCTTTCGCACCTTCCTCATTGGTAAATCCTTTTTTTTAGCCACAGACCATTTGGCATTAATTTTTTTGTACAACAGTAGTGGACTATCTCCTAAACTAGAGAGGATTCTCACAAGGCTAAGGGAGTACGACTTCGAAATTCAACATAGGCCTGGTAAGCTTATACCCGTGAGTGATGCTCTATCTCGAGTAGAGGTACCAGTTTGCACACTGGACTCACAATTCCCTGACTGGACACGAAGCCACGTAGTAGCAGAGCAGAGAGCAGACGACTATTTCGGCAGGATTTGGCGCAGCATCAAAGACGACGAGCCAGCTGACGTCATCGACGCCAGCAATAAAAGGAATATCTACTACAAGGATTTCGACGGCATGCTGTACAGAACATGGCTAAAAGACCCCTCACAAGGAAGATTGGAAGATATAGCCCAAGTCTGCATCCCAGAGGCCCTGGTAAACTTCTGTATTCGTGACTACCACTCATCCCCCGCAGCCGGCCACCGCGCAGCAAAGAGCACCCTAAAGCTCATTCAGCTACATTGCTATTGGCCCACCATGATCAGAGACATAGATTACTACGTGAAGACATGCCTCATCTGCCAGCAGTATAATCGTCCCAACAAACCATATAAAGCAACACTCAGAGCCTACAAACCGCTACAGAGACCAGGGGAGAGCTGGTCTATGGATTTGATAGGAAAACTAAACACCACCCACAAGAATAACACCTACGTGATGACGCTCGTAGATGACTTCAGTCGCTACGTCATTGCTTTTGGGATTCCCGACAAACGAGCCGAAACTGTAGCTAGGAAGCTATACACCAAGCTTTTCGCACGGTTCTCACCCCCCAGGGTGCTCCGCTCCGACCTCGGAGGCGAATTTTGCTCTAAAGTTAGTGCAGAATTATGCAACCTATTCAATGTGAAGCAAATAAACTTCACCCCCTATGCTTCTTGGACAGGAGGAGGCGTAGAGATTTGCAACAACTCGGTACAAACCGTTTTAAGGAAGATAGTAGCAGACGATCCACACTCATGGGATGACAACCTACAAGCAGCCTGCATCGCCTTAAATTCTACCCCCCACAGCTCCACGTTGTTGTCACCCCACCTACTTCACTTCGGCGTCGAATTCAGGATCCCCAGCAGCTTAATCTTCGAACCTGCAAGAAAAATTTACAACAGCGACGATACAGTAGTCAGGCTGGAGACAAAACTGTTGAATGCGTTCGAGGTGGTGCGGCAGCAAAACGCTATCGCAACTCAACGTCTTCAAAACTTCTACAACAAGACAGCACGCCCCTACAGATTTTTGACAGATGATTATTTATTAATCAAGTCCTTCGTGAAGATTGAAGAAATTTCCAGTAAACTTCAGAAAGTGTGGGTTGGACCCTACAGGCTAGTAGAATTCATAAATCCAGTCATCGTGAGAGCAGTGCACTACCTGGACCCCTTTAAAATTGTCAGGGTACACGTCAACCATTGTCGACCTTACTTCATGCGTTCGAGAAATCCAATTCAGCCTTTCTCAACACCCGACGACCTGGATTTAGCTGAAATCCAGAATGGAGGATTGAACGAATCCGAACAGGAAATCCGTGCTTTGATTTCCAAACTACACCTCGACCCATCCGATCACGCCGCAGAAATCGACGCACCTTGTTTACACC
>JAHWFP010164168.1:47365-88446 GCA_023313725.1 Lithobius niger
TTTTTTCAGAATTTATTTTGGTTTTTGGTAAACGAGCACCAAGTTGAAATATCTCGGAGCAAAAAAAAATTAAACTGGTATATACAGGGAAAAAAAAATTGTAATTTTTTGGTAAATTTTATTAGTCCTTTTTTATTTAGCCGAATAGGCAAATTTACAGGTAACTACCTTGCTTGATTAGAAAGTACTCTGTTGCTGTAGGATTATTTATTAGGTTTGTAACTACATTGACTAAATGAGAATTAGGAAAGAATATTACATGGCAAAATATTAATAACGGCGAAAGAATTTTTTTTTAATTGTTGTTTGGCAATGGGCAGTGGGATTAGTAATAATAACGAAAAGTAATTAGATAAACTGTCATAAAATAAGGTACTTTTATATCATTAGTCTACCAGCCAGAGCCAGTATTTACACTCAAGGTCTAACTCGAAAGCTAGAAAAATTTCGCAGTGTAGGGTGCCAGGTACACCCCTAGGGATCCTCATTAGGGTGGATGTAGACTCAAGAAGTGGTGCAGCTTACGTATCACGTAATAAGTAAAATGGTGCCCAAAAATGGCGACCAAAAACCAGATTTTTGCTTCTAGCGCCTAAACCGTTCATCCGATCGAAAATAAACCAGTTACCAATTATGTTTAGAATAAAATATCCTTCAGAAAAGTTCTATTCATATTTTTCGTAAAATTAACCCTTCTGGCCAAAATTTGTCATTTAAGTTCTATTAGGCCATTTATGTATGTTATAGATGATACAACAGCGCATATGTATATTATAATTCTGACTTTAAATCCAAAAAACGTAATTGAGCTTAAATGAAAGGTGAAAATGTATATTTTCCAACAAGGGTAATTAAAACAATTTATTTCAATTAAAATCTAAGCTACGACAGTTTATCTACATTGTAGCGCTTTGATTTTCGTGCCATTTTACGACAAGATCCACCTTTAAACTGCTGCAGTAGCCGTTCTAATTCAGATAAATTGATGTGCTTAGGTGTAGATAAAAGATGACGTGTATATTTTCCCAAAAGGGTAATTAAAACGATTTATTTCACTTAGAATCTAAGCTACGACAGGTTATCTATGTTGTAGCGCTTTGATTTTCGCAACATTTTACGACAAGAGCCATCTTTAAACTTCTGCAGTAGTCGTTCTAATTCAGATAAATGGATGTGATTAGGTTTAGATGAAGGATGAAGATGCATATTTTCTAACAAGGGTAATTAAATCTATTTATTTTAATTAGAAGCTAAGCTATGGTAGTTTAGCCACATTTTGTATCGTTTTACGCTAAGTTCCATCTTTAAACTGGTGTAGTAGTCGTTCTAATTAGACAAATTGATGTAACTAGGCTTAAATGAAAGATGAAGATGCATTTTTCCAACAAAGGTAATTAAAACGAGTTATTTTAATTAGAAGCTAAGCTACGGCAGTTTATCTGCATTGTAGTGCTTTGATTTTTTAATAGTTTTACGATAAGTTGCATCTCTAAATTGGTGCAGTAGTCGTTCTAAATTAGATAAATGAATGTAATTAAACGTAAATGAAAGATGAAGATGTATATTTTCCAACACGGGTAATTAAAATGATTTATTTTAATTGGGAGCTAAGCTATGACAATTTTTCATAATGATCATGATCATCACAATGATCATGTGCTTATTTTGCGTTATTTTATCACAAGTTCCATCTTTAAACTGCTACAGTTACGTAGCGGTTCTAACTCAAATAAATGGATGGGATCAGAATGAAGATAACTATCATCAAAAATTTGTTTTTTGGTCGCCATTTTTGGATGCCATTTTACTTATGACGTCATACAAGGAAGCTGCACTACCACCCTAGTGAGGATCCATAGGGGTGTACCCGACACCCTGTACTCATGGAATTTTTCTAGCTTTCGTGTTATACTATCTAATAAACTAGAGCCCTTTTTGAGATTTGCTGGCAGATGTCATAATATCATGAAAATAATTAACAATACAAAGTTAACGTACCCCATCTAGAGTGCAAGTCGAACCATCTCTTGCACGGATGCGACGCTCACCAACATCTAAACTGGAAATAGTAAAACAATTGAAAAACACTGAAATGATGCACGATAATTTATAACGGTCGGTGCCTGATGTTGCATGATAAATCGCTGGGGTTCTTATTTGTTTGTGCTTACTCTCACCAGAAGTCATGAACTCCATCTCCGTGGAGGTTTCTCACGGAGCATTATTCATCATCACAATTTCTTAATTCAAAAGATGGTTTGACCAGGGGCCATGATGTTCCAACGTCAATTTGACCTGGTTTGGTTTTGATTTGGATTCAGAGGGTGCTTCGTAAGCTTCTGCCCTGCACCTTCAGTTATTCTATTCCGTTATACTACAGGTAATCTAACATATTAAGGGTAGAGATGTTAACATCACGATGCCAAGATACATTGTGTTTTCACATCAGTAACTACAACTGACGAATATCAGCTTACGAAGCGCCCACTGAACCAAATTAAAACCAAACCAGGTCCAGCACTAAACTTCGCAGAGGATCATCAACGTTGGAAAGTCATTCCCTGATCAAAACATCTTTAGAATTAAGAAAAGGTGATG
Source organism: Lithobius niger (assembly GCA_023313725.1). Taxonomy (NCBI): domain Eukaryota; kingdom Metazoa; phylum Arthropoda; class Chilopoda; order Lithobiomorpha; family Lithobiidae; genus Lithobius; species Lithobius niger. The sequence continues at coordinate 49,964 of JAHWFP010164168.1, forward strand.
AATAATGCTCAGTGAGAACCTCCAGGGAAATGAAGTACAAGACCTCTGGTGTTAGTAAGCAGAAACTTTGACACCGATGTAGTTGTTTATAATCTGGTAAATAAGAATGAAATCCTCATGCAAGAAACTTTGGTGGTAACATTAAGTTTATAAAGCAGGTCTTGAAAGAAGGTGGTTTATAAAGAAAGTGCTTTTAAGTATCATTTTGTTAGGCAACAGCGGCAGGCCTCGAGAAGCTAAAGTACTGAAATACCGTCGAACAGTCTGTGAGCAACTCAAGAACTGGTTGAAGATCGAAGAAAAGTATTTAAAACGGATGGGAAAAAAGTAAAATCTTACTGCTAGAGAAGTATCGTAAAAAGTGGGGTAAAATACAAAGCGAGCTACAACATGGGTACGCTGGTATTAAGGTACTTACATAGTAGGGGTCCTTTTAGGCGACTCCCTTAATTCACAATTACTTTCTTGGGACTTTCCACCAGCACTCAAATGGCTTACAGTACTTTCTCTGCAACAATAATTTGCAATCAATTGATAATAATAGTAAGTGAAAATGAGTAAGTGAGTGCCCGCAGGGCTATATTGGTGAAACAAAAAGATGGATTTACGTTCAAAGAGTATGTGAAGGCCACCAAGGAACAAGATACCAAACACGGCTTCATTGTAAAAAGACACAACGTTCGATAGACTGAAAGAGTACGACGATCATGTTCAAGTCTAACATAAGCAAGGTTTCCCTTGTTGAAACCTTTAAATTGTTTGGCAGAGGTACCGAAGAAAATTATTTCAAGCTGTGCACTGGATGCAGGACGAGGGGACATCAGCTCAAGATTATGAAGCCTTCTGTTCGACTGGATGTCCGAAAGAACTTCTTCTCCGTTACGACTATTAACGACTGGAACAGTCTGGATTGCAAAATCCTTAGGAACTGTGGAACTGTAGGCACCTTCAAAAATCGCCTTGACAAACATGTATTCCACCCGTAACTTTCTTATGGCTGCCAGCAACAAGCTTTTAGCTTTCGCTGTACTGTATATAATAATAGTAATAATATTAATAATGTGCACAGACAGGGACTAATGAACATGTTGATGTGTTACTGGTACAGGGCCCCCGAATGAGTAGTAACAGACTGAAAAAGTGATCTTGATAACTATTATTTTCGAACCTAATGAATATCAACTTCCTAGAATACCTTGAACTCGAAGATAAAGGCCATCCTCTATTACTGTAAATTGCTTATTAAGCACCCTTTCTATGCTAATGCCGATCCCCCCAAAATACCTTAAGTTCAGAAATTGTGTAGTAGCTTTTTTTTTTAATGCCCCTTTCCCTTTTTTTATCAAATTTATTTTAGAAGCCCATGGACATTTAATAGGCAATTCACAGCCCCAATGATTAAAAAAATTGAATACGTAATTGTTAAAAATTACCAGTTCCAGCAACATTTTAACATCACATCATTGCCCTAATTTTTTTTACACTTCACCAACTGACTGTTTATACCTTGTTGCCGGAACCACTGGCAAAGACTGGACAAGATGAAGATATTTTTTTTTTACTGGGATGTACTGCATGTCTGTTGCAACTCCTGGATTCACCTGACCGCTTGGGGAACTATCCTGGATAGTCAACTTCTGGCGTGGTAACAAGCTAGCTTTAGGAAAGCTCACTTCCCTGAAACTAAAATACTGAAGGCATTAAATCTGTTGAGAGAGGACTCCAATCACTACAACCTTTTACCTAGAAAGTAAGTATTTACGAAATCCAACACATACAATTCTGGGAACCCATACAATCTTTGTCCACCAGTATGACAAATTAAAATTGGCAATAAATACTGAGGACTTTTGTTCACCTGAACGAGCATTCCTTAAGTAATTCCAACTGGCCAAAAACACTCCGTCGTATTTAAACAACACCAGAAGGAAAGATGGGGGTTGGCGTAGAGTGAATGTCATGGCTGAGAAAAATTAAATAAACTAGGCTCAGTTGGTATTTGATACGAGAATATCCCACCTCATTATACTGTACTTTAAACACCTTAACCAATGGTGTTTATTATGTTTTGAATGGTGTATTAATAATAATAAATAACAATCGGTTTAACTTTAATAGTATAACAGTATAAACACCAATGGTGTTTATTACGTTTTGAATGGTGCATTAATAATATTAAATGACAATCGGTTTAATTTTAATAGTATAACAGTAACGCTTAATAATTTGAAATAATGTATACCTTAAATACTTATTGTAGTGTATATGGCAAATTATGTGCATAAGAATACTTTTACAAAAATTAATTTATTTTCAACGGCTTATTTTTCAGCAATTGTTTTGTCCTGAACTTTGACACTGTTTTTGTGAGCGTACCACTTATAATCATCGCCACTTGTTTTACATGTGTTATATGCTCAATCTTGCATAATGCTACTAAGTTGTACGGCATTGGTTTCTGGGTTAAATTTATTATTTCTGACGGAGCAAAAAACTTAAAAAAATTTTCAAATGCTATCGTTTGATAGTTTAGTATTGACACTTTTCTCCAACTCTGCCTCTATAGATGAAGTGTCTTGATTTCCCATTCACCAGCGATCCATAATTTTTGGCAAAGCTTACTACACAGGGTGTAGGGGGGCTATACAGGGTGTGTGTGTTCTTTCCGTAGTTTGCATTGCACTCACCAGTGACAGCCAGCAAACGGCTGTGTTGCTATGGTGCATAGCAGTGAGGAGTCGTATAAATTTGTGTGTAGTAAGTGGCAGGAGTGTTGTTTGATTGTGAGAATAAACCATCTTCTTGGTGTCTTCATTGACTGAGTATTATGCCGAGTATGAATAATAACTGTAACGCAACAGCATTCACTAGTGGACTGTTCCTTGCGTACGCCACAAAGTATTTCTTGTAGAAATTATGAACTTTTCTGGTGCAACTCATTTCTGGTCTATTAGACAATAGCCGGTAGAAGAAGAAACAACATGGTGGGACCATGAGGTGCAGCTAAACAACCGAATCTCAATACGATGGCCTGTAAGAGGCACAGACTCATCACGGCATGATTCCTTGGTCCAGGATAACAGTTAGGCCCCAAAACATAAGTAGTGTCCTAACTGCAATTTTCCGCGAAAACTATCAATGTGAAATCAACAACGTAGATGATACATGGCATGATCATGGCATGATAAACCTCTAGCTATCGTAGGACGAGACACACTTTCCTGCCGGGAGAGCAGAAAACAACAGGCTGATAAGGTATCTTCACTGATTAGATAAGGATGACTCAACTTGCTGGTTAGATGAGGATGACTCAGCCTCAGATTACATAAGGATGAATCAACCGATGACATCACTGACTCACTCGACTGCCATCTTGGATCTTGGCAGCCATCTTGAATTTTGGTGACGATCTTGGTGGCTATCTTGGATCTCGCAGGTCATCTCGGATGCTTCATCTCGGTTGCTATCTTGAATCTCACTGGCTCACTTTAATTAGCCTTCAGTTCTCAGTTGGTATTTTTTCATTTTCTGTAAATTTAGTATTGGGAGTGTAGAACTTTTTTTTCGTACACTGGATAGGAGCGAGTCTCGAAATCCGTATGCTAGGCTGGAAGAAGTGATGTAAGCCACGGAACTACGGAAGCTAGTTGATAAATGAAAGGTAATAGTTGGTCTTATAGACAACTAAAGTGGTATGTCCCCAACCCATAACGCAATTCGGTTGGCTATTTTGAATGACATCTAAGAGATATTCCCCTTCCATATCATAATATATATCACGAGTCTATACTATTGCTTAGGAAGTTGGGATATGTCGGCACTTGAGAGAAAGCCCATCCTTAAAAGTATAGGTTCAGCAGGAGTCCATCCCTTTTTTGGGGATGCAATTGTGGTTCTCTATTTGGTATTTGACAACACCTTGCTCCAGTAATTTCACATATATGAAGTGGTTTCATTTTTGCAAACTTTGCTGTCCACTGGCTTTTTCTAATTCCTTTATCCAAAAACAATTTCGAAGAACAGGCAAAATCTAGACACACGTTAGTATGTTGCGCCAAGTTAGGCAACAAACATCACTTCAATTCAATTGTCGAGGTTGTGCCCATTGTAGCGCAATGCCATAGCGTCAGTGTCTTATATCTTGAAGCATAGTTGACCACATTTCAGCTACGTGGGGAAAAATAGTAATGCGGCACAAAAGCTTAAATTGTGTTGAAATTGAGAGCAATGACCCACCTGACAAAAATTAACTCGTGTAGTCATGCCAGCTAAGCTGCTTTCAATGCAAAATCTGACCTTCAATAACGCTGAAAATGTGTTACTACTAGTTACTACCTAGTTAACTAACTAGCTAGCTAGTCCGCTCATCCCCATGTTAAATCCCATTCATCGATACCGAGATAACGGGAAGGCTTTCAGCTACGAAATTGAACGAATGGGTGCAGTACAATACGAACTGCGTACTTTTTATGGTTTGGAGCCTGGAGGCATAATGGGGAAGGCATGGAAGGGCGAGTAGGTATGAAAATATTGTTATAACCATTGTTAGTACTGTCGGCATCGTCCCTCATTGGAAGGCCAAAGTTCGGACAATGAGAACGTGTATACGGACGTGCATGCCTAGACACACACTAGTGTATCACGAAAAATCTGAACAATGTTGCAAAGAAATTATATTCACGTCCAATTCACGAAAAATAAATCAACTGTAAAAACAAAGCAAAATAAACAACGCCAAAAACTGGTGAAGAGGCTACCAAGTTGAGAGTGGTTCAACCCTTCAAAGGAGTGATATCAACACACCAAAACTAACTAAATAAAACAAATTACAACAAAATTAAAACCAAACCAAAAACCTATAAAGAGGTGACTAAGTTGAGAATGGTTCGGCCTATAGGCAAAAGGTAGAAGCAAATTGTTGAAAACCAATTTTTTGTTGACGTGCCACTTTCTTACACATCTGCACGGTAGTGGAGTTCAGTCAATACACAATTTAAAAAAAAAGTAGTTATATCATATCAAAAAACAAAACTGGTAAAAGGGGCCGCCAAGTTCCGAATGGTTCGGCCCTCCAGAGGAGTGATATAAACACATCAAAACATTCGCAAACTTAAACGCACTGAATAATACTTTGGACGTTAAATGAAAACTTGAACATTGCTACCGAAAGTAACAGTGTTGTTTTCATTTAACCTTCGAACTATTAAGCGGTGCGATTAACTTGGCGAATGTTTTGGTGTGTTAATATCACTCCTTTGAAGGGCTGAACCATTCGGAATATGGCGGCCCCTTTTACCAGTTTTGGTTTTTGATATAATTATAACAACCTACGACTGTCATCATTGACTTCTGTTTTCAATTTCATCCAGGGGCAGCACTAGGTCTGAATCTCTACCCGGCACTGGCTGGGCACGCCTGTAATGCCCCGGGCAAATGAATTTTGGAGTTTGTAGGGAAGGGGGGAGGGGGCACGACGACCTTTTTAAAATTTTGGCTATTTTCAAACGACAGAAGTCCGTTTTCCCGGCTTTGACTTTTGACTGGGGGATCGCATTACCCTACCCCCTTATTCTCGATCCTGATGCTACTAAGCATAATATTTTTTGTTGGGGAAGGAACAAATTTCTTGTGTGCATATAAGTTTTTCGTGTCATTTAAGACCTTCCTGGTGTAATTCATGGAACATTAGAAACTCTGGGGTGTAGATCCGCCACTGATCGTGGGGTACTAAGATTACGGTCAGAAAACCCCGTTCACAGTTTAACTTCACAGTTTTATCACTCTGCCATTCAATTAATTGAAATTACTACTGTATCCTGCTACACTAACAGAAAACACCAAACACCAGGGATAGAAAAAAACAGCCAGTATAACAATTTTCATGAGCATGTTAAAATGCTCGATTGACTGTTTGGAAGTTTACACTGTTACTAATGAAATGTGTTTGTAAATGTTGCCGAATATTTAAAGGAAGCACTTATCATCCACAACAACGTTTCTGTAGTCAGTGCTGTGAGGCAAACTGATGGCTTTTAATAAACGACTTGGCAACTGATAGATAATTTTACCAGGGCGCGAACCCAGGCACTATTATTTTAACCCAGGAACGGGGCCTGATGCCGCCCTTGATTTCGTCCCACAGCGAAATGCAATCCATCTGTAATTGATGATACGTCACACACTGTTCACCTCAAACGAAGCAGGAGTCGATTTTCATACCACGTAATGAAGTAAAACAAGCACTATAATGATTTAAGAATAAAAAAACCCAAACAGTACACAAACATGCAAAAAGCACGACGTTTTGAGGTTACTTTTACCTCGTCATCAGATGCACTAAACCCACAACAGTTTCGTCAACATGTTAAAAATACAGTTCATACAGCTTCAGCATTGGGTAGTAAAATCTTTTAATTTGGAAATAAAACATAGAAAAACGATTAAAAAGAACCTAATATTAATCTGGACAAAACAGGTAAGAATAAGGAGAACCAATAGACCTGACCCCTGCGAATACAGAGGAAGTGTCTCCGAAGGATCCGCCATATACTGTTACTTGAATTACACGCAACATATTTTGGAAATCGGAGAATGGAGATTTCAGCTTTTTCCCAAACGAGAGTTAGCCTGGAAATGTATGTGGAAAAGTAAAGGAATCATCAATACGGAAATTTGCACACTAAATATAGTTTATTCTGCTAGGATCGCCGTTGCTTCCAAAGACGGCAGCAATGATCAGGATACATTTACACATCATTCACCAATGCAGTATTACGAAGATGTTGCAGTCGCTTTATTTCAAACCATGATACTTCCGAATAATTTGGAACACACATTGAATATGTTATGCATACACCATAACCAAAAATCCCAACAGGTGTTTTCATGCTGGATGTCGGCAAAACACCGATCTGTTTAGCTTGTGGACTGGTTAACATGTCACAAGCAGGTATTACACCAGTCATGGTCATAAACGCATTCGGCCGCGACACACGTTTACTGGCAGACATGCTTCTAGGTAGGTGTACGACGGCAGAAATCGAATACATGGACGAAAACGTTCCACTGAGCACGATGGACGCAGACAACAGGTTTCAGAGCAAGCTGAAAGACAGCAACATGAAATTCAAGGCCCACCTTGATCCAAGCATCATCTCTGAGCCTAACTCAAGGCCTACCAAGATGTCGGAGGAAAGTTAGAAGAATGAACATTTTGAAGGATAAATTCAAATTTCAGGGCACAGCAAGAGACCCATTCATCTTAGCCATGCTTTAAACCCATTACAAGTCATTTGCAAAGCACGAATTTGACCTCAGTTGTTAAGGTCACAAAGTCACTATACAGGAAACCCGAGCGCCAATTCGTTCAAAAAAGTTATAGTCACAGAGTACAATTTTACCAGCGAGAGCTACTTGACAGTTATCTTAACGATATGACCTAGATTGGCTTAGTGCGGTACGCTAAACTTCCATAGTTATGCCCTTAATTATTGGCAAGATGCTGCATTGTTGGCGATGTAAGGGGATTAAATTCCATCACAGAAAGTTGCTCAATCCCTTTACCAACCATCACGGAATCGATGGCTCGTCTGGCTAGCGATACAATAGTCTCGCTCTTGGATTTGAAGTTTTGATTTTATCGATAAAGCTGGAAGAATCTGCCACGCCAAAATGAGAATTTGCCAGTCGTTTCAGACTACTGACATTCACGTGGATACGGATGGGATTAAAGCTAAGTCCTGCAGATTTCCAGTACTGTAACTGTGCACAATACAGACATTTGCAGACATACTAGGTACATATTATTCCATTTATCTGGACGACGTTTTGCTTGCGAGTCCATATTTTAATATTCACATCAGTCATGTAGATAAAGCACTCAAAGTTGTTGCCAGATCAGGGAAAAAGGAGCACAGGCAAATGCTCATTCGCACGTAAATCTGTAAAGTTTCTACGATTCGTAATCAGTGAAGACGGCATACAGCCAGATAAAGACGGCAGCTCAGGAAAATTATCCATTATCCACTACACGTCGTAGAAGACATATTCCGAAATTTGCAAGGACGGCAACCCTGGTGAACTTACGTCAGACTTTCACGTGTACAAAAAAGATCGGCCCAGTAGGGGAAGTAGAGTGATGATTACTGTCAGCAAGGCGATTGATAGTGAAGCAGTAATTTTAGAGGATTGCTGTGAAGAAATTTGTGGCTGTTGGATTGTTAAGAAACAAAAGCTTGGCAATTTTTCGGTTTGTATCGTACCCAATAAAATGATCTGATGCTCAAAGTTCTACAAACCTGTCTTGGGATGTGATGGCAAATAGAAAGTGCGAGGTAATTGTTGGAGGTGACTTTAATCGCCCTGACATTACGTGGAGCCAACGTGTACCCGTTCTTAAAGGCGCCTGCCTTCTTTTCACCGAGTTGCTGGACTTAATGGCTAATTTTTCGCTGGAACAACTTATGACAGAACCCACTCGTCGGCAAAACTCTTTGAATATTCTTTTTACTTCGTTCCCTGATAAGTGAACTAATAGCTTCGTCAGAGAAGGGATTAGTGATCACCAGATTGCTATTGTAGAGATGAACGTGGATATCAAGAGTAGGTCAAGTAGGAAATACACCTTTTATGATTATGCTAGAGCTGATGTTCAAGGTATGGTGGAGAGAGTTGGAAGAAAGATTTGAGCCCTTTTGTGATCATTTTCATGATAGGTCACTCGACGAGAACTGTTCCCTTTTTGAGGAGGATGTAAAATCTGTCATAATAAAACATGTTTCCAAAAGGGAAGCCATTACTTATGGAAACAAGCCCTGTATCAACAAGTCTCTTATCAAAGGTATAAATAAGGCAAACAGGCTTAAGGAAGACCAAGCGTAGGTTGGGAAAGACTGAACTGATGGTTGAAAGACTAAAAGAACTGAGGGCACAAAATTGCAGCGGCTACAAAACTACAAAGCAGCATTTTTATAGCCACATAAATATTAAAATTGCAGACTCGGCCAGGGAATTATGGAAGCACGTCAGATTGCTGAGAAAGGAGGATAGTCAGTATCCTGCAATGGTATTGGAAAATGGTGTCGTCATCTCTGATGATTTGGAAAGCTTTCAACAAGTACTTTGTGTCAGTGTTTCAGAGAGATAAATTAGGGACCCCTTGTCTTTCTTTCCTAGTAGAACGATTCCCAAATGCCGAATATCCATATTACTGAGGGGGGGATTCAGGATCTCGATCAAACCAAGGCCTGTGGTCCTGACGGCATTACTGCTAAGATGTTAAAGGTGACAGAGAATTGGAGTTCTAAGTACCTCACTAAACTCTTCACACTGTCTATTGAATCTGGTGTGCTCCCAAAGGCTTGGAAAAAGGCATCTTGGTTCCAATTTTCAAAAGCGGTCAGAGAAATAAGTTGGAAAATTTCAGGTTTATTTCTTTGCTCTCCATCCCCTCAAAACTGTTGGAGCACGTTATTGTGAGTGCCACCATGAAGCATCACATAAGCTCAAGTCCTATGGACTTTCTCAGGAAGTTTTGGCATGGTTCAAAGACATTCTTTTCGAACGCAGTCAGCTTGTTAAGATTGATGCTGGCATTTTCTCCAGCGATGCGAAGGTTTGTTCTGGAGTCTCTCAGGGGTCTATTTGTGGACCTCTCCTTTTCTTGTTATATATAAGCAACCTTCCGGACAACCTGTCTTCTGAGTGTGAGATGTTGGCAGATGATTGTACTGCAGATAGGTCTATCAAGTACGTCGAGGATGAGCTTGTACTTCAAGATGATTATATGAAAATAAACGAGTGGTGCGGAACTTGGGGTATGGATATTAACGCAATAAAACCAAACTCATGGTGTGCTCAAGGCAGTCTGGCCTTGACTTGCAGTTACCTGCGTATGGTCTGACATGTGAAGAGCTTGACAAGGTTGCTAGTACGAGATGCCTAGGAGCTGTTATCGATCAGAAAATTGTTGCCATGGCATCTCGGGTGTTGGGCTTTGTTTCTCGGACTTGTAAGGGGGCTGGCCCAGATACGAAAGCTGTGGCTTACATGACTTTGGTCAGGCCTCACCTTGAGTATGCATCTAGAGCCTGGGACGGCTACAGGAAGTGCGACATTGCTGACCTTGAGGCAGTACAACGTCGTGCTGCAAGAACTGCGAGGAACCGTTGTGTCAGGATGTGTGTGTTACAAATTTACTGGAGGAGCTCAATTGGCCATCCTTGGAGACATGCAGGAGGGAGCACAGACTGTTTCTCGACTACAAGATCAGGAAGAGCGTCACGGTTTTGGATGAGAATAAGTTTTTTTTTTTGCACCTCATTTATTGGGGGAAAATGACCATACTGCAAAGAATGCATATCAACGTAAAAGAGACTATTTTCATCATTCTTTCTTTACACGCTCTGTTCGGGAGTGGAATGCGCTTCCAGACCATGTTGCGTGTTGTGTTAGTGAGGCGGCATTTAGGGCTGATATGGTGAGAGGGAAGAAGCAAATTAAGTGCACGTCACATGTGTAAATTCTTGCCTTTGATCGTTGTTGTCGTTTTCTTTTTGATATTGCCATGGAACCTCCTGGTAGGGCAATTAAACACTTAAACCATATCGTTAATTAAGGTCACCAGAAAAAACGTCCAGTACCACTGGATTCAGTTAAAGCCACGTCATTGAAACACACGGATTTCCCACTGCCATTTTACTTGGAAAAAGAAGTCGGACACACGACTGTATTAATTACCCTCTTGCACCCTCATACGCTTGCACCTGCAGAGCAGAAAGAAACCAACCACTGTGATAAAAATTCTTGCCATCACAGATTCTGTAGAATCAAAACTAATATTTTGGTAAGAGAATTCAACGTTACAAAGCCACTCCTGGAGCTAGTAAAATTCCACATTCCACAAGTTCATAAAATACACTAAATTTTAAACGAAAGGCATACGCTTTTCTTGGTAACAATAAACATTAAAATATTCACGAAAATATTCTGTAGAAATGTTTCTAGGTTCTCTTTTAGGGAAGACATTTTATTTGACCAGAGATCACCTAGCAATTCTTATTTATATTGCGTAACCGTGTGACGGTGCTTCCCCACTTCCCAGTGCGCATCTTGCCTGCAGCCCTGTTGCTAAGCAATCACACACGCGTCTTTCCCTTGGTTACATCTAACCGCTAATAACGAGTTGAGTAAGAGCATGCGAGCGTGTAATCCAATTTACTAGGCTTGGTAAAATGGATTATTGTCATGATAACTCTAAAATATTCACAAGTTATATCAACACTGAGATGGCCAATAAATGATGAGAAGCGAGATGAAGCATGGATAAACAAGGATTTTAATATTCCCAAGACATTCCTTCTTACAATTAAGTTATATAATAATCAGAGTGATTCAATGCACAATTTAGGCTTGCAATATTTCAATAAGGCCTGGACCACTAAGTGTAAAGAAGGCTTGTTTCTTCACACGATTTGAGAGGCTACCTCTGCTCAAACTATCAAGTAACTGAGGGAATTTATCATTTTCGCAATGAACACTTTTTTTTCCTTAGCACTCATTAGCGCTAGGCCTCCCAAAAAACCTCCAACTTCAAACACGTGTATCTTCACAAATAATGGACGAAAACTACTCCTGTTTTCAAGCCTTAATAGCACAGAACACTAGCTACAATTCTGCGGGAACAATTCAACACCAATAAAAATCTACAGCCGTCTGAAAAACATCTCAAACCTGACCTCGTCGCTAAAAACGGACATGTTTTTTTCTCCAAAATGAACACTATTTTCGCCACAGTTTTAAATTGGCCCAACCAATTTTTCTCAAACTTCTCTCCAATCAAAGATCTCACTGTGCACTACAATCTGGCCCAAACAGAATTAAAATCCGTTCATTCAAACTTTTCATATTCACCAAAAAGTATAGCGCCGAAACTTGACGCTCCCGAACGCAACTTCCGGTTGACACTCAGCATTGTAAAAATGTACATACTATTTGAATTTTTCTTTTCTAGGCATAAAGCCGTCTAGCTTAGTGTTGTATAGGAGGGGCTGTCAATCGGCACTTTAACTTCACATATATGTACTTGGATCCTGCATAGCCTGCTATTTTTTATTCGTATTTGAGGTGACGATTTTGAATATTTATGAAAAATGTACGGCCATCCAAAAATCGATTATTTGCAACTTAATTAAATGCGTTGTCGCATTAATCTATAAACAAGCTGGATTATTTAACCTTTTATTTTATGCATAAATGCACTATTATAACGTAACGTTTTTACATGAATCCTACTGGAGCTCAACCTTTCGTATTGTCGTATTTCGCCGGACCCAGTATTGTTGTAAATAATTTTCTTTAAAAATCTCCAACAAAACTCCGACTGCAGCTACCATCCGAATGTAAAGAAACTAGCGTTCCTTCTATTAAACTGTCCAATAGATCTGAGCAATCATTCTATTATATTACAGTTCAAACTGTTTAATGTAATAGGCTTTTTCACTTTTTAATTCAAGTAAAACTCGAAATGCACCTTCTTTCACAAGCCTTGTATCCTTCAAACTGCACCCAAGCAATCCGTTTGTAAAACCGCTAGCTCCTCCCACTTTCCATTGTTCTCCTCAGGAGTAGCTCTCCTCGGCGTCTGCACTAACGCCGGCTGGATCCGACCTGCTTCAATAAAAAGGCCAAGCAGCCTTCAGTCCTCAGTACACAGCTCAATAGATCTCAAAGCTAGACGTAGCTACGCCAGTCAGGAGTGGTTCGTATAGACTAGTTTTAACTTAGAAAATTTAATTTTTGGACATTATTTCAAAATTTATAGTTCTAAACTTAAACTAACCTAAGCTTTTAAGAAAATTAAGGGAGTTGTTAAGCCATCGGCATTTCTGGTCCCCACCCCCCATAACGTCAGGGTTCACGGCCCCTTACTGAAAACCAGCTTATTTTATTACCGTGTTTTCATTAACCTAATGTAAACATCGTTGATCTTAGTCACTTAGATTTGCAGAAGCCGCGACTTCGATGGCCAGTTGTCCCAAACTAAGGTGAATTTGTGATCGGTAGATTTGATCCTAGTGAAACAATCTTAAACTTGTAGATTTGAGCTTTTGTATGCCAATTGAAACATAATCTTGCTGACTATTTTGTGTAACTCCCGCGGTTTGTACAACTTAGAGGGTTCTTGCGAGTTCCCAAAGACACTTTCTAATCGAAATTGTGATTTGAAACTAACGAAATTTCCTGTACGAATTTTAATGTAAATTCTTGTTGCTTTCACTGAAAGCCTTTTCTTTGTTGATACAGTTGAAAATGTAATTGCCACTTTATATTTATCTGCCTTTTAATAAAACCAGGAGTTTTATAAACGTCAGTTGTTCTGCTAGTACGATTAATTGCTAGAGTTAAATATGAAATTTACTGTTAATTAAACTCAGGTCTGCAATTAAAACACACCCACCTGGTGGCACCGAATACCTCCCCCCCCCATTTAATATTACTAGTAATCCCTAATTAGTTATGACGACGACGCTCTATTCCCCATGCCGTGTCAGTGGTTCAAGTGTGCTGTATTCCTGGAAAGTCAAAACCGCCACCCAGTAATCTTAAAAGTATGCCAAAGTCAACCATGGTGTTGGCGATGCTACAAGCACCTCTCATGTCGTAGCGTCAGCCGCTAGATAAGCAAGGGTACGTAACTAAATCAGTCAAGCTAACTTTAGGCTAACTCTTAAGTACTTTAACGTTAGTTAGGTGAAATGGTATTACTATTAGGATTCAACACTCTGGCCTTGGCCAGGATACCCAAATATAATATGTTGGCACTTAGCTGTAAGTGATGGCTTCGATTCTGGCTTGTGTTCTCTCTCAACCTCACTGGTTAGGCTTTTATACCAACAGTCATCAAGTCTGCTCCCACAGTGTAAGAAAACCCAACTGGCAGATAGACTCTGATGGAGTTTTTGCTATATCACTTTATATGGGTTGCTATTGCACCATCGGCCTCCTGACACACTTTCCGAGTAGGCCAGGTCAGGTCACTAGGTTGATGACTGGGTGTGACTGTTCAGGAAAAAACAAGTAGCATCTTTGCCATCCAATTAAAAATACTTTAACCTGGGTTATTTAGATCTAGATTTTAGGTGAATGAGAATAAGAGCTAAGATTGTTTTGGTTCAGTACCAGTGCTTTGTTTCTTACGGCTTGGCCTTAATAGAGTTGATCTTGTTCTAGCAAAGAATGAGGGTACCTTGAGTTGGTTTTACTTCCTTCTCTCTCTTAATAGGATGCAGGTCTTCTTGGTGTGGAATATGGATGTATTCTTTAATATGCATAAATATTGTTCATAACTGATCATGGCAATTTGCATAGGGCTTGGTGATTCAGTCTTTAATACATAATTCGATATTAGCATAATTTATTAACATAAATTCCTAACAAGTGTAATGGCAGCTTGGCTGGTCACCTCTCATCACTTCCCGGATGCAAATGTCTGTAATATTTCATTGCAATTCTAAGAATAAAGAGTATTTGGTGCTGAATCCGATGTGAGTTGCAGAAATTTTTCTGTAGAGGGCATTAGTCCTCTACGACCAGTCTTACTCCAAAAATGTTATGAATTTAGCTTCAGTTACGGAATTCAACTTTATTGTTAAGCATAAACAAGGTAACCAGGTAAGTTACTTGCAGTAGCAGATGCTCTTTCGAACATCCCAGTATGCACACTAGGTAGCCGGTATCCCGCGTGGACATGTGCACTCCTAGCGGCAGTGCAGCACGTTTATAACTATTTTGGAATCATCCTGACTGTCAGTCCACTGCAGATTTGCTTCATGCTTCAAATACTTGTAAAAGGAACATTTTCTTTAAAGATACGATAATGTAGTCTACCGAATTAACTACAGCGAAACCTGATCAAATTGTCTTTTTTCGTTTTAGGCTGCCACCCACACAAGAGCATGAGGCGTCATATTTTATCATGTATGCAATTTGCATCTACCTAAGTACCCAGGAAACTTTTAACATATAATACTTTCCTCACACAAACTTAAAACAATTTTGTAATAACTATCTTCTATTCAAGACTTGATTGCTAAATGATACTGTGTTAGGTGATACCTATTGCAACTGTGAAGTTTTGAATTGCTGAATTGCAAAATTCTCACATTTTCCTGTTTCAGTATTGCTCGTTCAAATCAAATTTTAGCTTGATTTAGCTTACAGTGCCAACATCAAGTAAATTTAGTTTACTCCCCACCCCCAACCTGACCATTGCATT
Organism: Lithobius niger; assembly: GCA_023313725.1. Lineage (NCBI taxonomy): Eukaryota > Metazoa > Arthropoda > Chilopoda > Lithobiomorpha > Lithobiidae > Lithobius > Lithobius niger. The sequence continues at coordinate 65,238 of JAHWFP010164168.1, forward strand.
TCTATGTAAAGACTAGAAGTGACCTCTGCTTGTTTGCTGAAAATTTGATCAAAACTTCTGAAATAATCTGTAAGAAGCTTGCCAGTTTTGTAACTTTTGAAGTGATGTTCACCTAAGTTTTATTTTTTTGAGTTACAATTCCGAGAATTACGTAGAAAATTACCGCTAATCTTACACAACGAAGACACCTTCAATGTCTTGCGAAATTTCAATGGCAAACTGCCATCTTCCTCAGGCACACTGACAAAGTTTCGGCCTCTTTACACATACATCGTCTGTTGCTTTCACCTAAGTTTGTAATTACCTTGTCTGTTTTTATTTCTACAAGGTTAACACTAATGAAAACACCAATTTTTGTATAATACACGACTCACCAAGGAGAACAACGCTCATTTTGCGACTTATTAATCGTTTCTGGAGGCACACCCTCTGTGAGCGGTCCCTGTTGGTTAGATGGAATATCCTTTGTGGGTTCATCTTCACGTGAGCTGTGAGCATCCTCCAAGCAACGTGGTGATGAATCAGAAACTGCCTGCTCCAGAATCTCACTGCAGTAATTATGAGCTCGTATAAGTCGTCTCTAAAAACAAAAACTGTTTATAAACCTGAAGAACTGCAATCGCATAACTACATAAGAACCATCAGCATTAGGTGGAATATTGCTACATTTCTGAGACAGTCAAGAAAAAGAATAGTGCATATCAGGGCAAGTTAATACCGACTTAGGAGTACAAACATGGAAGTGGAGCAGTAAATTCAGTTAATGAAATACCAACCAACCCTCAGAAATATTAAAATTTAAAGCTTTAATGCAAGTCCAAAAAAATTTTGTTTTGTTTACTAACTGGATTGGAAAATTTATTTACATAGCAAAAAAAATTTGAAAAGGAAAACTGGAAAAATGTTAAAAAGAACATTTTGCCGGCCCCCAGCCAGGCCGGCTAAAAATGGTTTCTTTTTGCCTAAAACATACCTAACCTGATAATTTTAGCGTTACATTCCTCGAATGTGATGTTCCCACTGGAGGTTTCTTCGGCTGTGCAGCTGCCTGCTTGCACGCCCCACTGCGCCTGCGCGACGCAGTCCTCCCTTATAAAAGCGAGAGTTTGAACGCTTTCGGCATTTATTTTCCTCTCAATGTGTCAGGCGGTGACTCGAGAAGGGAGGTAGGGCGGGAGTTAGGTTAAGTGTGTTTTAGGCAAAAAGAAACCATTTTTAGCCGGCCTGGCTGGGGGCCGGCAAAATGTTCTTTCTTTATTGCCAAAACAACTTAACCTGATAATTTTAGCATTATCAGTTGACCTCGTCAAAATTGGTGGCGGGCACCGCCTTGACGGGCGACCCGGGATGCAAGCGGGCTATCCCCCAAAAACTTGTAAAAAACTTCGTACTTTGTTCAGAACAGGTGATGAACCTCGAAGTTTGGTTTCTTGCCCTCTTCACCTGTTGGCTTGCTTCCAGCATGAGTGGCTAGCTTCCATCGCGGTTGGCTTGCTTCTGTTTCGTTCTGAGTAATTAAGGGGGATTGACTACTGTACTGGCTGCAACGATGGGCCCCAGCCAGTGTAGTCTTTCTTACTTGACATTTCCCTCAGTTTGTGTGAGGGGGAGGTCGATGGGTTACCTTAAGTTGCTAGTGCGTGGGTCACTTCGGTTGGAAGGCTTTGTAGTGGGTTAACGATGTGGAAATCGCCCTGATGGTATAAAGCTTTCGAATACTGTGTGGTCCCATTTCTGCGGAGGTTTCGTTAGCTTGCAAGTCAGTGAGGAAAAGAAGTTGAACAATGGAAGGGCCCGGGTGGTTGTTAAGCGACTAGCTGTTAGTCATTTGTACTAAACCGAGCGGGCTAGCAGAGTTGCAGTGGCCTTTGAGAAGTTAGAAGAAACTTGTGTTGGGCTTTCCTTGGAGCCAGATGGCCGAAGGAGTTGGATGAGTGAAGGGCACCGTCGGCCGAAGGGCTGGTTGCCGAAGGAGGCTGATTTCGTGGGGCGAAGGGAGCCACGGTATGTCAGCTACGAAGGGAAGGCGTGAACGGATGAGCTTGACTGGGAACTACCTGTGGGTTGACAAGCCCGGATAACAGAAGTCCCAGTCATGACGGATTTGACAGGCGGATCGTCGAGGGAGGCCCATTTAGTGTAGCGGTCCCGGGAGGCAACTGGAATGGGCCGTGGTGTAGGCTGTGAAGGGGTTGAGCCAGGAGTGTCGGCCGAAAGCCATGTTTGATGATCGAAAGGACGTTCGTGTTGTGGGTCAGTTCTTGCCTGACCGGGAAGAAGTGGCGGAGTATTGCGCCGACCGGAAGGCGGGAGGCGTCACTGTTGGTACTTGCGAAAGGAGCTCTTGCCCCCTGGCGAGGGGTGACGCTTCGGTGGTCGGGAGTTGCGGCTCGCTTCTGCTGACTCCTTTGGCCGGAGTGGGAGGAGTCAAACCGAAAGGGCTGTTGGTTTCTCGGCTGAAAGGATGTCTGGGAAGTGAATAAGTCTTTCAGGCATAGGAAGTGTGGCGGACAAAGGGACTGCCTGGGCGGTCAACGTTGAGGGCAGTGCCGGCAGCGAAGGGTCTTGAGTAGCGGGCGGAAGGGAGGTCCTTCGCTACTCAAGACCCTTCAAGACCCTTGTGGCTTTCATGGCTCGAAGTGGAGGCGACCCAATCTTGAGTACGAGCATGACGGGTAGAAGACGTACACGATGGCGGTGGCATTGGGTTGTCTTTCATCGTGCGGACGGCGTTAGGGACGATTTCAAGAACCTCGCTATGTGTGACACTACGGCTTAGGCATGAAGAGTTTGACGAGAGGTCCAACGGAGAGTTCCGGGCAGGTGAAAGAGCTGTAGCTCGACGGAGATTTCTCTTAGCTTCACGGTAATTGTCCTTCGCGAGTTGTAAGTTATGACAAAGGGAAGAGAGATCCGTGGGTTCGACAGGTGGGGTGCGTTGGCCGGTCTGAAGGGGAGACTCTGAAAGGGCGTTATCATGGCCGAAGGGAACGTCGGTGAAAGGCGCAGAGGTGATCGGCTCTATGGCGGCGAGATCGAAAGCGGAGATTCGAGAGATACCAAGAGCGAAGGGAGCAAGAGCACGAGGGAGAGTCTCTCGCACAAGGCGTCAGCGATCCTCGATGAAGGGTGAGCCGAAGGAGATTGTTTGGGCCGGCGAAGGGACGAAGCAGTAGGGTGGGGTGGGGGGGGGGGGCAGCCTTCCTATAGAAACCACAGGCGTGTGAAGGGAGGGTCTGACACCGAAGAGAAGGCGCCGAAGGGAAGGCACCGTAGGGAAGACACCGTAGGGAGATAACGGAAGGGAGAAACACTGAAGGGACGACGCCGAAGGGAAGGCATCGGGGTCTGCGTTGAGCTTAACCGGGAACATTCAGTGGGTCGAGTGACCGTAACACATAGGGAGGTCGTGTGGTGACGGAATTAGACGGCCAAAGGGCGTAGGGAGTCATGGCATTTCCTGTGTGTCATGCAGTGATGGGGCGGGTTACTGTAGGTGTTGTCCGCCAAAGGATGGGGGACCCAAGGCGCCGAAGGCTGGTGGGGTACGGCTGAAAGGCGGTGAGTGCATTCCCGATATGAACTTGATGGGAGGCTATGATTCCAACCGAAAGGCAGGGGTGAAACACCAGCTTGGACTAACGGAAGGTGGAGCGGTCCCAGAAACAACGGGAAGGGGCCCACAATGTTTTCGGACGATGGAGAAGAACCGGCAGAAATAAGCAGCCGCCGTGGTGGCAGCTTGAGACCGAGAGATGGCAGGCTCACGTAGCCGTCATTCGTATAGGGAGTACATGGCATACGCATGCGCGGTTGGATCACTGAGGCGGACATCCATTAGCTTCTTTGAGGCTGTTATGTTAAGTTGATAGGTGTTGGATATTCGAAGTGAAAAAGACGATTTGTTTTGGATCAGACGAACATCAGTGTGGACGGCCATTGTTGTCTTGTTTTACACGAGGCTTGAAACCAGTCACGGTCGTTTCAGAATTGGTTCTTCCCTCAAAACATGGGTTTAGCCACGAATGAGACTAGCACCAGTGTGAGCAGCAACTGTTGTCCTGATTTCCACAAGAGACGTGGGGTGGTCATGGCCGAGGCAAGCAGCAAGCGATGTTGATGGCTTCTGGCGTGATACTTACCTCAAAACGTGAGTTTAATCACGAATGAGGCGGGCATCAGTGTGGATGGCAACTGTAGACTTGATTTTCGTTCGAGACGTAGGGTCAGCCATGGTCGAACCAGTAGCAAGAGATCGAGACGACTTCTGACCCGACTCTTATCTCAGAACGTGGGTTTTTTTGTTTTTTTTAGCCACGCTGAGACGATCAGTAGTTTGGGCAGCAGCTGGCGACTTGAATTTCACTTGAGACGTGGGATCAGCCATGGACTAGACAAGTAGTAGGAAATGCAGATGGCTTCCAACTTGACACTTCACTCAAAGCTTGGGTTTTAAGCCACGCTTGAGAGACGAGCAGCAGTGTGGGCAGCAACTGATGTCTTGATTTTTGCTTGAGACGTGGGGCCAGCCACGGTCGAGACAAGCAGGAAGAGATGTAAACGGCTTCCGTCTTGGTTCACTCAAAACGTGGGTTCTGGCCACGAATGAGACGAGCAGCAGTGTTGACAGCAACTGTAGTCTTGATTTTCACTCGAGACGTGGGGCCAGCCACGGTTGAGACAAGCATCAAGAGGTGCAAACGGCTTCCGTCTTGGTTCACTCAAAACGTGGGATCAAAACACGATTGAGACGAGCAGCAGTAGACAGCAACAGGTGACTTGATTTTCACTCGAGGACGTGGGATCAGCCAAGGTTGAGAGAAGCAGCAAGAGGTGCAAACGGCGTTCGTCTTGGTTCACTCAAAACGTGGGTTCTAGCCACGAGTGAGAGGAGCAGCAGTAGACAGCAACAGGTACCTTGATTTTCACTCGAGACGTGGGGTTAGCCACGGTCGAGGCAAGCAGTAAGAGGTGCAAACGGCTTCCGTCTTGGTTCACTCAAAACGTGGGTTCTAGCCACGAGTGAGACGAGCAGCAGTAGACAGCAACAGTTGGCTTGATTTTCGCTCGAGACGTGGGGTCAGCCACGGTCGAGACAAGCGGCAGGAGATGTAGTTGGCTTCTAACTTGATTCATCACTCAAAGCGTGAGTTTTAGACACGAATGAGACAAGCGGTAGGGTAGACAGCAACGGATGACTCGATTTTCGCTTGAGATGTGGGGCACTCACGAGAAAAATAGTAAGAAAAACGGATGACATCCAACTTGATTCTTTACTCAAAACGTGGGTATTAGTCACGAATGAGACAAGTAGCAGTATGGACAGAAGACTGTTGTCTAAATTTTACTCGAGACAAGGGGTAACGCAGGTGTGGAGATAGGCTATGAAGAACAAGAACAGTGTTGGCTCTTTACAGGAACGAGGCCTTGAGTCTTGACGCAGTTATTTGATTTAAAACTTGATTGAGACGACATCGTGTAACCAAAGCTTGGCCACAAATACGATCGTTGCCGGAAACAATCGAAACCGAAACGGGAGTAAGACGGGTTGCGTGCAACACGTTACATCCGGGAATCGGGTGCAGGAAGCGGCCGAAGGGGCTAGAGCTTCGTCGAAGCGACGCCGAAGAGAACGCACCGAAGGGAAGATGCCGAAGGGAAGGCGTCGAAGGGAAGGCACCGAAGGGGAAACGTTGATGCTGGCGGGAAGGGCGGAGGCCGGTAGGGTGGGAGCGTTTCCGTCTGAAGGCCAAAAACCACAGGGAAGCCGTAGGTGCGGATGCAGTCAGCCAGAAAGGCGATGAGGGTCGGAGAGGGTTGAGGTTGAACTCGGGGCGAAGGGGGTCTCCAACCGGACGAAAGGCGGGGAACAGAGCGACGTAAAGGCGTTAGACGACGCGATCGCTGGAGAAAAATGAATGCCGAAAGCGTCCACGCTCTCGCTTTTATAAGGGAAGACTGCGCCGTGCAGGCGCAGTGAGGCATGCAAGCCGACGGCTGCACAGCCGAAGAAACCTCCAGTGGAAACATCTCATTCAAGGAATGTAATGCTAAAATTATCAGGTTAAGTTGTTTTGGCAATAAAAAAAGAACATTTTGCCTAATGGTTTATTTTTTGCCTAAAACATACTTAACCTGATAATTTTGCATTACATTGTCCCCAATGTGATGTCTCCCTGGAAGTTTTTCGATTGCGTGTAGCCACCTGCTTGATGTCCCCACTGCGCCTACGCGACGCAGTCCTCCTCTATATAAAGCGGGAGCGTGGCCGGTTCCGGCATTTATTTTCCTCTCAATATGTCAGGCAGTGACTCGAGAGGGGAGGTAGGGCGGGTCTTTAGTTAAATATGTTTTAGGGAAAATAGAAACCATTTTTAGACGGCCGGGCTGAGGGACGGCAAAATGTTCTTTCTTATTTGCCAAACATATTAACCTGATAATTTTGCATTATCAGCTGACCTCGTCAAACGTGGTGGCGGGCACCGATCTGACAGGGCGCCCCGGGATGCAAGCAGGCGTTCCCCCAAAAATTTTTATTATGGTAAAAATTCGCACTTATTCTGAACAGGATGATGAAAACAGGAAGTTGGATCTCTTTCGTAGGGTTTGGTGGTCCCGAAAAGGACTGTTGTTTTAAGTGAGGTCTTGCTTTCTTCTATGGATGGCTTGCTTCCTTCAGTGGTTGGCCTGCTTCTGCTTCGTTTTTTGTGCTTAAGGGAGCTTGACCACAGTTCCTGCTGCGACGATTGGTTCCAGGCGGTGTAGTCCTTTTTCTTCTCTTGACATGTTCCTCAGGTAGTGGGAGGTAAATGTCGATGAGTGACGCCAGGATGCGGCTGCAAGAATATCTTCTATGGGTGTGGCGTTGTGATGTGCCCATGATGTTGAAATCGCTCAGACTTCGTGTGCTGTTGCTCTTTCTCTGCTCAGATTGGCTTTGTCGTAGGCGGCATCGATTGCCTTCTTTATCCAAAGGGAGATCATTCCAGCTGAGGTTTCTCCCGTTTGTAAATCTACCAGTAGAAAAAGTTGGTTTCTGCCTCTTCGGATGTCCTCGTGTTGGGTACGGGTTAGGTAGAAACGGAGTGCTCTGATGGGGCATAAAAGACGTTCGGGTTCATCCCCTAAAATGTTGGAGAGAGCTGGAAATGTTATGGGTTTCGATGGTTCGGATGGTTTCTGTGTTTTGGTGCAGAAACCTGCTCTTGGGTGAAGGGTTACTGATGAGAAGTTTGGACCGAAAATGCAGTAGGCTGGGTCGGCTGACAAGGCTTGGATTTCGGAACAACAGGTGCTAGCTGCTAGTGTTACAAGGAAGACAGTTTTCCGGTTTAGGAGATGGAGGGAGCTGTCTTGCATTGGTTCGTAGGGGGCTTCTATTAGGGATTGAAGGACGATTGACAAGTCCCAGTCTGAAACATTTCTTCTCGTAGTAAGTCTTTCGTTCTCGAAGGAGCAGAGGAGTGCCAAGATCCGATAGTCTTTGAGTAGTATGGTTTTCCCTGCAGCTTTGAAAACCGAGTTTAGGGCTGAGCGGTACACCAGAATTGTTGAGCCTTTGAGCTGGTTGGTGTAGAAAAGGTCGGTGAAGAATCTTAGCAGTTCGGGCAGAGAGGGGTCGATTGGATTAATTTTCCTTGTGAAAGACCAATGAAACCATTTTGACCAGTGGCTGTCGTACATTTTGTTTGTAGAATCTCTAGTTGCTTTAGATGCGATTCGAATGGCATCTTCTTGATGAATTCCAATTCCAGCCTTTTTGAGGAGTTTGATGATAGTAGTCACCAGTGAAGGTTTAGGTTCGCCAGGTTTGGATGGAGTTTTGAGCCCTTTTGTTGTGACAGAAGATCTGGAAGAAGAGGGAGGCTTCTTCGAGTGTCGACTAGTAGAGACAGAAGGTGAGGGAACCATGGAGCCAATGGCCAGAAGGGAGCTATGAGGAGTAAGAGACTTTCTGCAGTACTTGTGGAAGGAGTTTGAATGGAAGGAACAGGTATGCATAAAGGTTGTGCCATGGGTACGTCAGGGCGTCGACTGCCATTGCTTGCTTGTCTGGGATCGGGCTGATGTAGTGTGGAAGTCTGGCATTGTACCTTATGGCGAATAGGTCTAACATTGGTGTCCCCCATGTCATGAAGAGATATTCGCAGATGGATTTCTTGAGGCACCATTCTCCTACTGGAGGTGTACGGCGAGTAAGGGAGTCTGCAATGACGTTCATGTTCCCTGGTATGTGAAGGGAACAATGTTATGTTGTTTGAGATGCAGAGGTTGAGGATCTCGGAGGTGAGGTTGTGGAGGAGTCTGGATTTGGTTCTTTCCTTAACCCTTTGCGCGCCGGACCCGTGAATTTAACGGGAGGGCAAGCCAACCGTTGCGCGCCGGACCCGTAGAATTTACGGGAGCCACTTTATCGAGCTGTACGTCATTCCGCGTGGTGCATTGATCGCTCCTGGAGCGTTTATTCACTAAAGGCATGTGTCTGCTACAATTTCCCGCCAATTTTACCCAAGTGACTAGTTTCTAGCCAATAATATTTAATTTTTTCCCGAGCTATGTCGTGTTCGTTCGCTGCCCCCGTGAGTTTCGAAAAGAAAAAAGACGACGGCCATTGCATCACGTAGCGACTCTCCCGATTCGGATTTTGATTTACATCGTGCACCACTTTAGACCGAGGTAAATTAGCAAATTATGGACGTCTTTGAGAGATAAAACTGTAAAGAGAACTGTGATAACGTTTTTTTTTATTGAAAAATGATCGATAATTCGTTATGTGAATCGAAATACGATGCGTCCGATTGGATCGGAGCACGACGCGATAAGAATGGCCGCTGCCGACCAAGGAGGCCTGGCTCGCCGCTGCCGACCACGGAAGCCTGACCTGCCGCTGCTGACCATTGAGCCCCGGCCCGCGGCAGCCATCCTGCTCGTCTCACGTAGCTTGATCGGTTGCCTTCTATTTCAATCCATTACACCGCCATATCTGCGAATGCAGGATTGGATTAGAAGTGTGAACATTTGAGAAATGAGTTTTCTTCGTTGGAGTGTTTTTTTTTTTTATCAATATGGATTTCGGAGATTTACACAATGTAACTAGTCTGAGTCGGGAATAGGCTTAGCCTACGCTTTGCTGAAGTGCTTCGTCACTCGACCACTGGAACAACTGAAAATAAAATGCCTTTTTTTTTCCAGCCCTAATGAAGAAGAAACAACTATCTCATAAGATTTTCAGTAAGAATAGCTTGCCAAATGGATGTAAATAATTACGGCTGTGTGATAACGTGCCAGTTTCTACAAAATAGGCCCAAACTTTGTTGAAAAGGAAGCTGCCACTCCTGAGAGCGATTAATGCACTACTGACAGACGTGACAATTTTATTTAATTTAAAAAAGTTTCTCACATTTTTGCTTAATTTTTGGCGTGAAGAAGGATAACAGATAGATCATTACCTTTATGAAAAAAAAAAGTACTCTTTCAGCATATAAAGTTGTCAAAATTGCTCTTAAAGTCCGTACTATGTTACGTTTTTTCAATATTTATAACACATTTACCATTTTTCCCCAAAAAATATGCTATATAATTTTTTGTGCGAATATTCGGGTTAAGACCTAAGCATTACGAACTGTTTAAAAAAAATTAAAGCCTCAACTACGTTTTTAAAGGGAGTTACATGAATTTTAATGCTGACGTGCAATCATTTCTTGCGCTACAAATACGCCTAAATTTTGTTGAGCAGAAGGAATCTGCCAAGCAGGGCAGCCGCCCTGAGAGAGATTAATGCATTACTGACAGGCGTGACAATTTTATTTAATTAAAAAAAAAGTATCACACATATCTACTTTATTTTTGGTATAAAGAAAGTTAACCGATATATCATTACGTTTATGCAAAATAAAAAAGTACTCTTTCAGCATATGAAGTTGGTCAAAATTGCTCTCAAAGCCAGTACTATGTTAGATTTTTTTTGATTTGTAATACATTTGCCATTTCCCCCTCCCTAAGTATGCCTTATAATTTTTTTCTGTGAATATTTGGGTTAAGGCCTAAGTATTACGAGCTGTTTAAAAAAAATGAAGCCTCTACAACGTTTTTAAAGGGAGTTACATGATTTTAATGAAGACATGCAATCATTTCTTGCACTGCGAAAAACTGGCTGGTTTGAGCTAGCAGGTGCTCTTTTTCTGGCTGGCATCAGAAGGGTTAAGTAGGCCAGTGCTGTTGTGTTGTCTGCTTGTACTAGGATCACTTGGTTTCTGATGCTTGGGAGGAAGTGATGCAGGGCTAGATGGATTGCTTGAAGTTCGAGGAAGTTGATGTGGTTTGGATTGTTTTTGTGCCAACTGCCTGAGATTTCTTTGTTGTTTAGGTGGACTCCCCAGCCGTGGTTTGAGGCATCGGTGAAAAAGTTGATTAGGAGTGGGTACGTGAAGGGGAACCGTCTTGGTTCGGTTCGTTACGTCTGCAAGGCTTTCTCGGGGAAAATCATCGTGGAAGGGCCACTGCTGGTCTTGGTTGAGTTGGGGGTTTGACCAATTGTCAATCCAGTGGTGGTGGAAGGGTCTTACCACCCATCGATCTCCATCTTTCCAATGAGGGAGTTTAGTTCCCGGAGGGAGAAGAATTTTTGGTTCTGGAAGTGATGAATGTGACTTAAAAAGTCTTGGACTCTTTCTAGTGATGGAGAAATCGTTGCTGATGACAGATTGAATGACGCGCCTAGGAACGTGAAGACCTGTCCTGAGTGAGGTGTGATTTGGATTGGTTCACGCCGAATCCCAATTGGTGTAAGTAGCAGGATAGTTTGGTCCCGGTTTTGTACGAGGTGAGGGGTGTCTTTGGTTGTGGAGGGCCCAGACATCGAGGTATGTGCTCGCCTGAATTTGTTGTTGGTGTAGGTGTGCGAGGATTGGTTTTAGAACCATAGTAAAAATTCTTGGTGCTGCGTTCAAACCGAGGGGCAGACAACGGAGTTCGTAGACCTGGTGGTCGTAGATGAACCGGAAGAATTTGGTTGAAGACGGATGAAGGGGTACATGAAGGTACGCATCCTCTATGTCTATGGTGACTGTCCAGTCGTCTTGTTTGAAGGACTGGTGAATGGTTTCCAGTGTTTCCATCTTGAAGCGGGGGTTGTCGATGTACTTGTTTTATGGTTTCATGTTGAAGATGAGCCGCTGGCCTCCTGATTTCTTTGGCCGGGTGAAAATCGTGCTGTAAAACCCCGGGCCCGGGTTGTGGCGTCTGATGATTGCCCTTTTTGCAAGAAGAAGTGCAATCTCGGCCGAAAGGGATTCTGAAATCGGCGATTTGAAGTTCCTCGGAGGGGTGTTCGCTAGAGGTGGGTCCGACAGGAACGTGGGACGAAAGCCCTTCTTGATAATTGATAGAATTTCGGTGTTGCGAGTTAGCCTTTTACTACCCGGGTAGAAGTGGCGGAGTCTTGCACCGACCGGGAAGCAGGAGAGCCGGGAGCAGTCATTGCTTGCCGTGGGAGCTACGGCCGACGGGGGATGAATAGCGGGTGCAGCGGGTCAAGGGTTGCGGCGCACTTCTGCTAGCTCCATTGGATGGGGGCGGGCTCGTGGCTGCTGGTCTGGCCGAAAGGGCTAGTTATTGTGGCCGTTGGAGTTGTCGATCCGTGTGGGGGTGGTGGAAATTGACGGCTTGTTCCAATCTTTGGATAGGGTCCCTGGGTTCGGGTGTTTGTTGGTTTTTATAGACAAGGACGACTTGTCTTGACGAAAGGGTTTGGGCTTGCGTGAGATGTCCAGGTGGGGCGCAAGGGTCGGGATCAAGCCCCGGAAGAGGGTGTCAGATTCATGTAGGGGCTGATTCCACAGGTGATGCTTCGTTGATTCGTTGAGATTGTTTGCCGATTTGAGAGCCGATTCTCTTAAAATCAGGGTGTTGTTAAACCAATTCAGGGAATGGTAGGTGTCAAAGCTTGCTTTTTGGAAGAGTTGGGATATGAGGGACGAAGGTTGCGAATCTCTTCGGGGCTTGCATCGGCCGAAAGCTTCCCACATAATGTGTTGACTGCTGTATTGAGAACATCAGCTTGGCAGGCGGCTCGTAGGCTCAAGCGTAAGCATTTGTCATTATCATAAGTGACGAAGGAAGGTACTTCAATTCGTTTTGGGATGGTCAAGGCCGATCCTAAATCAAGTATGACCTCGGCGCAAAGGAAGTCACATTCCTTGTACGTGTTGAAGTTTTTTGGGGATGGTGGCGCCATCGCCGAAGGGGCGGAAAAAGCTCGATTCGCGGTCGGGACGTGGCACAGAGGGTTCAGTATTCAGTTGTAAGGGTTCGCCTTTGCCCAGGAGAGAGCCTCCATTGCGGAGAAGACACGTAAGCAGTGTTGTTGATTGACCTAGAAGTTGGCGTCCTTGTCGCGAAGGGCAAATCAGAAGCCGGTTTTGAGCCTCTGTTGATGACTGGAGCGCCGGCGGATTGGGACGGTTTGTACAAGAAGCGGAATGGTGGGGTCGTCGGTGTTGTCGTTTGGAAAATGGATGTGCATAGTGGCCGGTGGAGGCGCTGGTGGCACGATTTGCGGTTCGGCGGCAGGCAGCGCTGTGATCGTGGCTGAAAGGGATGTTTGCTTTCGTTTCTTTAATGCGGACGAAGGAGCGGGAGAGTGACGCTTACGGCTGTCATGGCTCGCCGTTGACGCTACCCATTCTTGCGTGTTAGCCCGGCGAGTGGACGAAGAGTAGGACGGTGGAGGCATAGGAGCTGATCTTGTGTATTGGCGAAAGAGGTGAGTCGACTACGTTGTGCGCTTCGCTGCAGGTAACGCTGTGGTATCTGCGAGAAGACTTGGACGAAAGGTGGAGTGGAGAATTCGTCAGTGGTTGGTGGTCCAGCGCAGCTGAAGCTTGCCGATAATTGCGTTTGGCTTTATGGAAAGTTTCTTTGGCAAGACGAAGGGCTTCTTCCAAGGCCGAAAGGTCGGGTGGGGGAGGAGTCCGTTGACTGTCTTGAAGCGGTAAATCGTTTTCATCGTTGGCGGCATAGGCATCCCAGTCTAGGCCGGGCGCCTAGCGGTCGTCATGGACGAAAGGCGGATGAGCAGGTCAGAGAACAGCATCCGAAGCCGGAGCGATGGGCACGATCACGTCGAGAGCAGAGGCGTCTTCAGCGGTGGCCATCTTGCAGACGAAAGACGGGACGAAAATCCAAATTCCTGACGAAAGGCAGGAGAACGAAGAGCGAGGTGACATGTAGGAACCTCTTGGAGGAAAATGAATGGCGGAACCGGTCAAGCTCCCGATTTATATAGAGGAGGACTGCGTCACGCAGGCGCAGTGGGGACATGCAAGCAAGCGGCTACACGCAACCGAAAAACCTCCAGGGAGACATTACATTGGGGACAATGTAATGCAAAATTATCAGGTTAATATGTTTGGCAAACAAGAAAGTAATGCTAACAACTTTCTTGCATACAAAAAACCGACATTTAACACTGCTTAAAATGCTGTTTCTTACTATCTGCAAAATACTTACTTCAGTAATATGTGCTGACTTAAGTAGTCGTATCAAATTCTCAGTAATCATTGAGAAGACACCCACTTATGAATGGTAATCAGTTTTTCTATCCTATTTGCTAATTCAACCATTCTGCCTGCCACTACAAGATCTTCTAGATCGTTCACCAAGCAAGCCAGTCTCTAAGGTAGTGACTTACAAGTGTTTAGGGTTCTACGAGCCAGGCCGCAACAGCTTTGTGTAGTAGAGTGTCACCCGTACGCTCAAGATTCTCCCATTCCCCTGCACTTCACTAAGGAATCGGTGAGAGTTGAAACACGGCCATAGTTCTCGTGTAGACACGAACACAGAAAAGAAAACTAGTTTCTCCCCTATCGCTTACCCACAGCAGTGTGGTGGAGATGGCGTAGGCTTAACTTTTCCGTGTAAGCCGCGCGGCAGGACGGGTTTTTATGCCCTCCAACTATTACGAAACTGGGTATTCAATAGAGGGATTTGTAAATAGGTCAAGTTGGTTGGTCAGTACCTCCCCTTTTTACGCGTGATTGTGGACACACCAGAGCTAGTTTCATTTTTATGTCTGCTTGTATGCGTGTCAAGAATCGTGTGTACAAGGGGTAATGACCTCACCAATCCATTTCCTTACCAGAAAAGGTTACCGTTAACAGAATTGCTGCACCTGGAACTTTACCAACTTTGAGAACCAGGCAAACTTAGGGGCCTGCAACAATACCCACACAGCCTTGCCAACCCTTACTCCTATGCTTCTTACATTCCAACACAACAGTATAAATTACAACATCAAAAGCTTTCAGTACTACTCAACATGAAACAAAAATGCCACATTACTACGTATTGTAACGTAAAGCAATTTATTGCAGTGTTCCTGGTACATAACATGAAAAGTGATTGGAAGACATACAGCCGGAAGAGTCAACTGCGCCATGCGTCATGAACAGGACACCACTTCAGTCCATCCCGCAGGGCCAAGACTCAGGTCGAAATGGTCGACCGGAATAACGTTCTGAAGGAGACTAAAAAACTACAGATCTCCTACTTCCGGACACAGTGAAAGCATCACTATTTTATTCCTGAGGGGACAATGTCATAACTTGAACTTGAACCTACACCAACAGGAAGCTCAATAGCTTTTGGCGTTGGGAAGGAGTTTACCAGTTCATGTAGTGGTACGGGTCTAAGACACCAGGCAAGTAGGCGTCTAGGCGGCTTTTGAAGCATAGGACAGAAGGTGCCTGTACAACATCAGCAGGGAGTCTGTTCCATAGGGAACAAACCCGGAATGGTAGGGAGAGTTGGCGCACCCGCGAGTTACATCGCCGTTGGAAAAGCTTTTCCCCGTTGTTCCTGGTGGGTTGGCCCTCACTGAGTGTGAACCAGGTTGCTGCGATGTTGCTTGAATCACGTAAGCACTTATAGGTAAAGATCAAGTCCCCTTTTGATCTCCTGTAAAGCAGAGTTGGTAGTCGTAATACCTTCAGGCACTGTGTGTAAGGTGAGTCGTGGAATCCGTTGACGACTTTGGTAGCACGCCGTTGTACCCTTTCGATTTTATCTGCATCACCCTCATATTTAATCCACAAGGCTTGATTTCCGTATTCCAGAGTAGTGCGTACAAGTGCGCAGTAGAGCCGGAGGAAGGTTATTCTATCGGGGAACTGGAAGTTTCTTTTAATGATTGCCAGTGCCTTGTATGCTTTGGAGACTACGTAGTTGATGTGCATTGAGAATGAGAGCTGGGAGTCAACGATGATCCCAAGGTCTTTTTGGCTGTTGCTTATTGCGATGGGGGGAGCACTTGGTGACACGGAGAAGTTGATTAAGTGATCGGAACCAAATGGGACAATGGCACACTTGGCTGCATTCAGAGACATTTTCATCCTGTTAACCCAGCTTGCGAAATTGTGGATGTCGTTTTGCAAAAGGTCCATTTGGTCATGGTTGGTAACTGCCGAGAAAATGTTAGTGTCATCTAGGAAAACACAGTGGTCGCTTTTCACTACTTCAGAAACGTCATCGATAAAAATAATGAAAAGTGATGGGCCAAAGACTGATCCTTGAATAGTTCTGCTCTCTACCTTCTGGGACGATGAAATGAAGCCATCAATGACGGTGCATTGCTGTCTTCCTGTTAAGAAGTCTGCAATCCACTGGATGGTTTTGCCCCGATGTATTTTTTGGCGACTTTATCAATCAGTAGGTCATGAGGAATAGTATCAAAAGCCTTGGCTAGGTCAAAGTAGGCTGCTGCAACTGGGAGATGCTCGTCGACCCATTCCGTGACTCGGTCAAGAAAGAGCACAAGGTTGTGTACAGTAGAATAACCCGGCAATCCACCATACTGGTTAAGGTGAAACCACATGTTGGTTAGACATTTCCAAACTTTACACCAATAATGAAGACCAGAAAATTGGATGAGAAGAGCAGGTACAGTCAGAACATTTCTTATTATCAAAGCAATAATAAAATCCGGAAAGATTGGTTAAGAAGAGCTGTAGATGCTGCAGTTTAGACGCGCTTCCACCCTCGGGCACGTCACCATACGGCGAGAGAGATATTTACTAGGAAATTCCAATCGGAAATTCCTAGGATCTTTTACATGCCACAATTGACATTAGCACCAGGCAACACAGTACCCTTCTATTCCCGAAAATAACAGGGGTGGCTGAGGTAAGAATCGAACCTAGGAGTTACGCACCCGAGACGGTCGTTCTAACCATTACCCATTAACCTTGCCCCAAGGTAAGGAAGTATAGTCACCCTAAGCAGGAAATCGGAAAACCCCTCACCCTGACTAGAGGAGGAGAGGGAGCGAGTGTTAATGCTTTTACCTCGTACGAAATGTTCAGGTGCAACCAGCACCAGCAGAATTAAATCTGTACTGAGCTGGGGGTAGTACTCGGTCATGTAACAATTTGAACAGGTTTGCCTGGGTCGCAGAAAACGAGTCAAGTTCAAATACTAATTCTGATACAGGCTAAAGCAATGTGAACCTCATTTAGTATTTCGTTTTTTGCCTGGATTTCTGATGAAAGTGGACGCTGCATTATTCCACCGAAAATTCAAGTGGACAGAGTTTATAATTGTTCATTTATTAGTGGTGAAGGGTGAGCTTTGAAATTATGATGTCGTACACATGCCACTGTAAATACCGCTTGCCAGTATTTTCCCATAAAGACTAACAACAAGGTTGAAGTATTTTAACAAATGATGAAACATTTACCTTGTGGCATAACAGTATAGAGATAGACCAAGAAGCGGCCAAGAGCCAAGTGCCTTACACAAAAGCAGAATACAAATAATGATAAATCACCTGAGAGAATTCCCCCACAGTATAAACTAACTTGCTTTCCCATAAACATCTTCTGAATCCAATGATAAAATGTGTTCCTTGCCATACATCATGTCGTAGTGTCCACTCTGGTACCGTACAACTTTGGGAGTGGGAGAGGGGAGAACGAAGGGGCGATTGGTTCACCAAACAGTAACCTCAGCGGAATCCACTTTCCAAATTGCTGCGGTAGTCCATAAAGATCAATGTCAGGTTCTCAATCTCCCCCACCCCAAACAAGCCTCGAGAGTTCTTACAGGAATGGACCAGGTCTGGAACCCAATGTTGACGTCCCTCGGTGACATCTGTTTGGCGACATCCCTTGGCAACATCCCTTGTAGATGTCCCTCACCGTCGTCTCCTCAGCTACGACCCTTAGAGACGTCCCCTGGCACTCGGCGACTGGAGAGGTCCACCTCAACCCGAAACAATTTTGAAAGATTTTTTAATTCGACATTTTTTCCAAGAGCAAAATCACACCACCACACTGGGATATGCCCAAAAAGAAAGTGGAGGATTGGTGGCAATGCCTGCTGGGATATGAGCAGGTACGACGACACCTGGTGAAAGCTCCAATATCCGAAGGGCAGTATTTTTGGATGAAAGTGAAAACTACTATATCGTCACGGTCAATTCATGCATCAATCTCTGATCCAATCTTTACTTTCAGAGCCAAATTTTATGGGAAGGGAAACTGATAGCCAAACAAATGTACTCAGCCTAGTTAACTGGATCAGTTTCTTACCCCACATGTGTATTTAAAACTTACTACACCGATTTTTAGTTCATTTTAGCTTAGCTTTCCTTTAGTTTGACAAAAATAACTACGTCTGCAACTTGCACCCACGTCCAGAAGTGGAATTAAGGTACAACTTTTTCTCCAACAAGGGTATGTGCGTTTTAGTGGGGCTGGAAGACATCTTTTCTTCACTTTGAGACTAGTGTATGGCTTTCATGTTAATCAGATTGGTTGCAGTAACAAACATAAACGACCTACTGGTAATGAGGCAACCTTTCTTTCTTTTAAGCAGATTGTATCCAATCCTTTTGACCTACTTGTCAACAAAAAACAAAGCCATGTTATGCCAGCATTCTCGATGCGACTTCAAGGTTTTCCTTTGCTTCTAGGTTTTACCATTTCCCCTTTTAAGTGCAAATAGAAGGAATTGTATGTGCTTAAGGATTTTATGTTATGGGGTGCCAACTATTAACTGGCCTTCAGGCCTACAGCTTTTTGCAATTCACTTTGGCAAGCAAATACCTGTATGATGATAATGTCGACAACCGTGAAGCAAACTGTAAACTGTGAAAATTGACATGAAGTGTACTGTCTTGTTTGCATCTAGATATTACTGGGCCGATCAGAAACCAATTCTTGATTCTGGTTGATTCACATTCAAAGAAGGTTAACGTTGTCTTATTTTTCAAGGGATAGCGCATCGACCCACTTCACTTATTTATCCACATTCCAATGGACACACAGATCAACTTGTTAAATCTATAAAGAATACTTGGGTAGTTATCAGTACTGTAATTATATCTGGTCGGTATTTCATTACATCTACTGTCCCTGACAGTTGTCCCCGAACATACCCCTGCATGGTACAAGATTGTGCACCCACCTAGGCATTCTGTCCCCTAACTTAATGAAGGATACACATGATATGAATTTAATACAGTGAAAAAACATTTACATCGTTTATCCATCATAAAATATAATTTATGCCACCCAGTCAGTATTCATAAAGTAAAACAATTGAATTTTCGGTGGATCTCTATATAAGCTTACCATCCCCGCCTTTTAAAATGCATAAAACACCAAGACAGCCAGCCAGCCAGCCAACTTGACATCAACAATGGTAATACCTCCACAACAAAGTGGGTCATAATCCAAACTAGGTTAACATTCCTATCGTAGATGTGGATCAACATTACAGAACATGTCTGGTAATCAAGGCAGCATACCAATAATCTGGTAATTAATACATAAATCATGTAAAAACCTCACCAACCTCCACCAGGATACATACATGTACATGACAGTCATAGGCCATGGCACAACAATCAATCAGCACTTGACAAGCGTTGCGAGGAAAACCTTGTAGCAAGCGTTTGACAGCAGTTGACAAACTTCATCCATTCACCCTCACCACTTAAACTATAAAAAACTAGTAAAAAATAATTTTTTACTTTTTATATACCGACTGGGTGGCAGCAATTACATCCTACGAAGAATTTAATATATGTGCTTCAGATGCTACTTCAGTTCCTTGCATTTTCCACGTGGTAAAGTCGATGTCAAGAATGTCAGGAGTTTGGTGAGCTATCATTACTTGCTCCTTCAGACTTTGTTGATAAGTGCTGTTGAAAACCTGTTTTCTACTGTATCATCGACCTCTTGATTCCTATCACCGAAACGCTGTCCTCCAGACCGCTTGAGTCCAAACTAATCCAAGGAGGAAGAGGTGCTGTGTCTCCTGTTCTGAAGCTACATACTTCTGGCTGGGATATGTGCTGCCGTGGTTGCAGTCCCATTCTTGCCCAACTATGTAGCAGAAGGCTGTGTGGCAGTCATCTGCTGGCCTGCAATCCCACACAACCACATCCAAAATAAATGTCCATTTATGTAAGGAACACCAAGCTAATATCTAATGTGATACACGCTCTTACAGCTGTAATATCAATGACTTCAAGTATAATTAGAAAATGCTAAAGGTAATTCTAAAAGGGATTAGCCAGTTTCGTTTAAAACGTGACGAACGTGTCACGCAAGAATGAAAAATGAGTAAGTCTAGCAGCAAAAAGCGAGCTTTGTGAGCATACTCCGGGAACATGAGCACAGCGAACACAGGATGGCAGAGCGGGCAGCGCAGCCGGCCTCAAAACAAACTCATGTCTCTGAATTCCACATCATTCGTAGTGGTTCTAACTAAGCCAGCACCGATACCGATTCTGGATCGGATTGGTTGTCGATATTCACGGTATCGGCAAATTTCGCGGAAATATCGATAACTCTGGAACCGTTCGAGATTACGACACACGGTACGCGGCAGTTTTTCCTAGCTAGGTTTAAACCGTGGGTTACTACTTAAAATGTATTTATTTTTTAATAATTATTGGAGTTTTGCAGAAAACTACACCGTTGATGAAAAATTGGGGATATAATTTTGGATATCGGTAAATTTTTTTAAAAATTGGAATGGTATCAGATCGGTAAAGTTGGTATTGGTGCAGTCTTAGTTCTAATGGAATAAACAACTTTAAGTTAAGGCTGTTGAAAACATATGAGTAAACACCAACTATCAGACAGACCATAAAAATTTGTCAAAGCTTATTTAGGTAAATAGAAGAGTTGGGAATTCATTTCCCATTTAAAGACTGGTGAGATTTCAGTGATAGTTATTTTTTTTCTTTGCAATTTTACTTTTACTGCCATACCTTTTCCGTCAGAATTACTCTCATCTGAAGAAGCGATATGTTCCGCTCATCGAACTGCAGCTGCAGGCCGATGTGCAGGAGCTGGTCTAGTGGTGCCTCCAAGCTAGTTGGAAGCATCAACCCAATGTTGCGGCGAATAACATCATAAACAATCTGCTCAGAGGTTTTACCACTCCATGGAATCTGTGCTGAGGAATAAACAACAATCCCATAATACAAGAACACAACAAAACAATTACATATAACTTCACAGTCTTGATGGTTTTTTTTTTTTAATTAATTTCTTGTAGCCCCCTACATCCCTGGACGGATGAGGCACCTTAATGAATATAAATCTAAACCTTAAGAGACATTTGTGAAAAGAAGGAAACTCAAAAGGGAGTTGAACGTTAGCTTCAAATTTATTTCCCAGTTGCGAAGATTCTACAAAATTGGGTCCAAAAACAGCTGAAGTTGTGGGACAGCCTCTTAAACTAAAGATGAACTAAAATGCTGATATGCAGATTCTGCTGTCAGATTACGATTTTAACACTTTAACGCCTATGGACGTACTAGTACGTCCTCTGAACTTTTGCACAGCTGCCTATGGACATACCAGTACGTCCTGTCTGTTTGTGGGTGCATGCTAAAGTCAACGTACCAGTACATCCATCGCTCTTCACGCAATGTTGTTAGGTAATGTTTTTAGTGCACACATCAGTCGTTAGATGGCAGCATTTACTAGTCTAAGCTGTGTGAAATGGCATTTTTTGGAAGTTGTATAGGTGCCTTGCTTAGCTGAATACAAAATGGTGGCCAACAATGTTGAACTTTTGTGTTTTGTAAGTTTTTCAACATTGTTTCGCTGCTTATAACTGTGCCAGTACTAATTTTTGTAAAAAATGTCTGAATGCATCACCATTTAAAGCATTCTTTTCTAAGATAAGTGACTATATTTTAAATTCTTGAGCTCCACTGCGCAGCTTGAAATGATATTTTTGGTAAATGCCAAAATCGGTCAGGCTGTAATGCTAGTTCAAAATAAAAAGGTTAGGTTAGGTTAGGACTCAGAAATTGAAGTAGTAAAATTCAGGTATTTTAGCGTCTGCTGTCTAAAGCCAATTCTCCCATTACCAACACCAATGAATCTGTATCTTAAACTCTTAATTAAACTAGCCTGATCAATAGCCTTGTCAGATATACTTTACCGAAATGAATCTTAAGAATATAAGTAAAGTTATAGTTTCAGAAAAATACTGCTCTGCGAGATATCTGGCACAGCCCACTCAAACAGGGGCACCTTTTAGGAGCACTCTCATCAAATAAGCTACTGTGAATATCA
This sequence comes from Lithobius niger, assembly GCA_023313725.1. Classification (NCBI taxonomy): domain Eukaryota; kingdom Metazoa; phylum Arthropoda; class Chilopoda; order Lithobiomorpha; family Lithobiidae; genus Lithobius; species Lithobius niger. The sequence continues at coordinate 86,837 of JAHWFP010164168.1, forward strand.
CAGCCAGTGGCGTAGCTAGCTTGGTGTGCAGTCCCTTGTGGAAGTTGAAAGTGAGCTCCCCTCCACAGAAAAAGAAAGTGAAAAAAAAAGACATTTTGTCACCAAACTTATACAACAAGACAGCACGCTTTGCCCAAAACTGAAACTAACCTAGTCTTGTAGTCACAAAGTCCAGGGCCGAGCCAGAGTCAGCGAATATTGGCGGAGAAGGGGGGGGGGTGAGGTGCAAGCGTTACTTTTGATATTTGATAGCGCTCCCAACCTAGTTAAAACAATCAGTTTAAACTCAAAGTAGCTACATAAACTCAGTATCGTATGGATGGGGAAACAACACACCTGGATAGCTACAGCCTTACACCCCCCTCCAAAAATATTATCACAAAAACTGTAGCCATTAACACGAAAAATCTCAACTTTTTCTCAACCCTCGTCTCTTTGAGATCGAGACAGTCAATTTGTAAGTAGAGTCAAGGTCGAGATGTTTGAATGCAAGATCGAAAAAAATATTTCAGATATCTCGAATTAATCGTGATTTTTACTTCATGGGTTTTGCGACACAAAGTTGATATCAAGAGAAACGCTAGTGTGTCGCCCGCCGCCAAAATAAACGATAACACCCAGATAAAATATATACGAGAATGGCAACCACTAGACACGTTGTGTCTTTACAGCTAAGGCAGTTTGGCTGTTTTCAGGCATGTGAGGATATATAGCAATGCGACAGAAAAGGCTGAAACTTGTTTAATCGGGAGACTTTGGTCCCCTGACAACATAAAAGTCACTATTAAGGACACAGCTTACCATTTTCTTGTTGAAAAAACGACATGAATAACATTGATATTTTCCTAATTACTTACTACGTACAACTAACGCTTGTTTTTGTATCACGAAAATAAATTCTTTCACGCGGTGGATAAAGTTGGTTCTTAGCTCATTTTACAGATATTGCTCTGTAGATGTGCCCTTTTCATATGGACCTTTCTAATTGGTCAAGTGGTTCGGGGGTTAGGGAGCTCCAAACGACCAAATTGATTGTTTTACATTGTTTTAAACATTGATATTATGCAACAATGCCAAACTGAATATTAAATAAATCCTTGCGTTTGCAAGGAGATACTTCAGCACGAATAATACATACTAACTATTTGAAAAAACATTACTGCTGTCCTCAAACTCTAACGAAAGCCCCCACCCAAAAAAATGGACCAGATAACTAGATTGGTGTTTCCATCTCATAATTGTTAAGAAAAAAAATGGATTTCATCAATTTGGACCAAAAATATCTGAAATCTACACCAAAACAAAACTTGTTAAGGATTCCCGCCAAGCTTTTCGGCCGTGTGAAGTCGTGATATCAAACGCCAAGCTTTTTCGCCAAGCTAATCCCCCCGAGTAATACTTCAAACGTTAAATCATATAACATCAATTTTCATATATTTCATTTAACTTTCGAACTATTACTCGGTGGGATTAGCTTGGCGAAAGAGCTTGGCATTTGATATCACGACTCACACGGCCGAAAAGCTTGGCAGGAATCCTTAACAAGTTTTATTTTGGGGTCTTACTTACGTGATATGTGCAAGCCTATTAATTTAAAAATTTTTTTTTTT